>JANHJO010004551.1:57840-68535 GCA_032468235.1 Pseudoxyrhopus heterurus | reverse complement strand
TTTGATGAAGACACAAAATCATTCTCTTTCTCTCTCTCTCTCTGTCCCCCTCCCGCCCTCCCTCTCTCTCTCTCTCACTCTCCTTCTCACTCTCTGTCATTGCTCTTTGTGATCTAACTATTTTGTCAAAAAATGTCATGGCAACCGCAAGTGTGGATTACTACTTCCCCTTTGCAAACTGTATGTTTGCAGTAACAAGGGTCATAGGAATTAAGACAACCTAACTTGGAAGAAAAATGTGAATGCCTTTTAGTTTATATGTTACTGGTACCGAGCAGAGATGAATTCCTGAAACTCAAGTTATCTGCTATAAGCTATTTCCAGTTACTGAAAGGTAAACTCAGGTTTATCGTCAACATGGAATTGTTGCCGGTTATGACTCCTTAAAAGGATATCTCTTTGACATATGTTTCCAAACTCATGGGCATAGGCCATCCAAAGTTCAGTATTTTAATCCTTTGATTTTAGTACAAGAGCTATTAATTAATTTGGTTAAATTAATCTGGCTGAAAAGAGTGGTTGCAAATGTTTTGCAATTATGGATTTAAACCTCTTCAAAAGACTTCCTGTTAGAAAGATTGGTTTCAGAGGAGGTGGTAGAAAATAAAAAAATAGTGAGGAGAATGAAATGGGCCCTCATTCTCCACCTTGGGTAAAACTTTCAACAACTGAATAGGGCTTTGTTAAATCTGAACAGGCTATATCTTATCCAATTTTTCCTTCTTCCAAGAGACAAAATTTTGCTGTTTCATAATTGAAACAAAGAGACTAGGAATAAGTTACAATGAGCAGGAAGAAAAGTTGGACAATTCACTATGAAGGTTCATATCAGATTTAAAACTGGTCAGCTGAAAACCTATGAAATGTTAAGTCTTTTCAAAATAAAATGTGATTATACTGCATTTCCAACTTTCAAGGCAATTGGTATCATTAAGCAACAGGGTGTGCTATTTGTGTTGGGACTAAACAGACAAAAAACAGAGTAGTTATCAGCGTTGTCATTTTACAAGCTGATGTCTCAAGACATAGCAGGAGAATGGGGAAATTTTCAAGGTTTCGACAATCTGAGGCATTTATTACTGGTTCTTAAGATAGTATATCTAGATGGATGTTCTAACAGAGGAAACTAAAGAAATGGAATATAAGTTTTTATTGGTGGAATTACCAAATAGCATTCCATTGTGGAGCATAATAGAGGATCCTTCTACTAATATAAAACTCATAGATGCCTCATACTTTGCAACAAAATAGCCTTACATGGGTTACAATAATTATTGGAAGATTGCATAGCAGGCTGAAAGATATATCCCAATATTCTTAAATATCCATTCTAAGGGGAAAAGAATACTAAAAGGCACTAGCAATCTTACTGTGAATGCTATTTTTCTTCTATGAGATGAAGCTGGAAAGTTATTTAATTAAACTTTCCTACCATCTTCCTTTTGTTGGATAATCACAAAGCCACATTCCATGAAACCCAGCACCCCATATGACTTTGCATGTATTTTCGTACCTCCTCCCCTCCCGATTACTCGTTTCAATGCAAGAATAAGAGAAGATAATAGTTAAGTAGAATGCAATACTCTTAGTGAAAAATATGGATTGGTAGTGAGAGCTGAAGATTGTTACTTGGCTACATGAGCACTCTATGGAAGGATTGGGGAGTTAAAACTATCTCATACATATTCCTGGAGTATTTAAAGCTTTGTTCAACACAGACATTCAGATTGATGCATCCTATCAGATACTGTGCAGATCTACTTGAACATATCTGATGAAAGAGGGCCTACTATTGTCCTAGGTAATCATATCTACTGTTCATATCATTAAGAAATTTTCCTAACTTTCGAATGAAATTAGCTTACCTGTTAATGCAAAAATGTCATGCTTGTTCTATGTTTTAGACAGTAACTCTTTTGTGTATGTCATTTTTTGAAGTACATAAAAAGTGCTATTTATCTCCAGCCCTCTAATCATCTTTGTTCCGGTCTCTGAAACTGTTCCAAATTCTCTCAATATTTCCTAAACTGTGGTGCCCATAAAATGCATGCTATTTGAACTGTGGTTCTGAACAACATAGAGTAAAGAAAAATTATCACTTCCCATGATTTAGTGTTTATCTGTGGAATGAATATTTAGATTCCTAACAATGCTAAAAACAGTTCATGCTTCAAAGCAATGTTTCAATTTCCAGGTGTAATTGTATATCCATTTCTAGATCCTGATTATAACATTGGACAGTCACCTCAGGTTATATATACATACATACATAAACACACCAGCCTGACTTTAAAACATCACATTTAATTACGTGAACTTTCATACAAAATCCAACAGCAATAATCTAATTGACAGGTTACCTGTGTTAATAAGTACTTTCAGTTGCTTAAATTTGCTAGGGAAATTACAGGTAGTATTGACATTCCTCTGGTTATTCTTCTTTGAGAACTAGGGATGGGAAATACTATGCCACAGCTGGGGAGTGTGGGTGGTGAAATAGCACTTGTCAAGTTACCAGTAGTCAACAGATTTTTTTTATAAGTTATGAAATGGGATAGAGGAGGGCAGCAATCACATGCCATTTAATTAAATGTATATTAGAGCCAATCAACCACTATTTAGAACCAATCAAGCACAAAATAGCCCAGTCTACTTTGCTTTTCAAAGAAAAGGACATGTGGCTTTCATCATTAGATTCAAGTACCTACAAAGAGGAAGATGTTTTCATTAGAAATACTTTAGTCTACAGGTAGCTGTTGCTTAACCTTCACAATTTGGACTAGCAACTCTGTCACTAAGCGATGTGGTTGTTAAGTGATATGTTCCAAGTAAAGCTGCTTTTTATTATGGTTGGTTGTACAGTCAGCCAGATGGTTAGACTGGATTTGGCATTCTTATCCACAGATCAAGTCCTTCTGAAGAACCTGGGATAGGCAGATATAAATGTTCGCAATTCAGTGTTTCTTGTTGTTAAATGTGAATTCAAGTACTGTGCCAGAAATGCAAAGAGGAAACTTTAAGGCAGCAATAGGCAGTCTATGATTCTCCAGAAGTCACAGCTCACAACATCCCTTGTCATTGGCTATTGAAACTTTTGGAATTGCTTCTCCCTGTTCTCTTAATGGATTGGTTCTTGTGGTCAGCATCTGGATATTCACAACATTAGCAAAGATTATTCCTCTGAAGGCCAAGTCAAGATACTTATTGTGAAGATCTGCTTGTGTTATTTTATTTTACTCAAAAGTAACTGTGGAAAACTTAATTTAGTTCAGAATTGCCATGCAGTTAGGAGGATTTTAATCCTATAGAAACTTTACTTGCCATCCTGGATTGAAGCATAGCAAATAGCAAAGAATTACCGCATCCCCATTTTGATGTGAATTATTACCGGTATTTTAAATAAAAGTAATATTCATGTTTTCCTGCTTCCTAGTAGTGTGGTACAGTTGCTAAGGCATTGGACTAAAGAAGGAAGATCCAAGCTGAAGTCCACACTCAGGCATGGAAGATCACAGGAAGCTTTCAGGATAGCCCAACCTTCATACAGACTTGTGTTGTGGGGAAAAATAAAAGGAGGAAACACTATGTACGAAAGATGTCCACTAAAACAGAATACTAATGCAACAATAAGTAAGTTGTCAATATTTATATGTGGAGATACCTGGTTTGGAAATATATGTACCTTTTGGGATTATAATGAAAGTAGTTTCCCCACTCTTTGCTTCATTTTTTTTAAACAAACACAACCCTCATAGTGACAGTAACAGAGTTGAAAGTGAGGATAAAATGGCTGGAAATAAGTATTTCATATCACTGAATTTTTATCTGACTTTTTTTTTTTGCCAGTGAGAACAGTCAAAAGTGAGTTAATGGGGGATGGATTTCCCCATGTTAATGGAGAAACATGATTTCTCATCAGGTATGAGCTGTAGTGTCTCTCCTGTTTTAAAAATTAATCCTTGACTCCACCTAATACCAAAACTATGGAGGAAACAGACAAAGAAACCAGAATTCTTGAAATCCCATTCTTGTGGCTTGACTAGACTTCCTCCTGTGTTTTGGCACACCACACGAGCAGATTGTTTATCTACACAGCCATTCTTGTTACTTGTGTAAACAAGGATATTTTCATAAATTTGTAGAAATGCTAATAAGCATCAGCAGCTTTTCATGCTTGGAACGGCTTGAAGGTTGCAAGCAATGTTGATTCAAGGCCAGGGAAACTAGGGGCTGAGAGAGCCAAAAGCAGTTAGCAATCAGTAATGGATTATCATGGAGCAGTAAATAATTAAAGAGAATTTCAACGAATTCAGAAAGACGTACAGAGCATTCGAACTGGAACAGATGACAGACAGCTGAACACAGACAAATGAATTGTAATTATGACTTTGACAAGCTCTTAAGGCTTATGACTTACTCTTTGTTCCCGATAAGACATGAAGTTTTTTAAAAAAAACAAAATAAAAGTCAGAAGGTAAGCTATTTTGAACCACTAATGAATGATGTGAATAGAATGGGATTTAAAACAAGACAAACTAGTACATTTAACAATAGCCCAGTTGTAAGGGGTTATAAGCTTCATGAAATATGAATATCGAGAGAATGATAACAAAGGAATATTGTTCAACTAGATATTTTTGTTCCTTTTTTAAAAAAAATTACACTTCCCTGAAGCTTTGCAGCATGACCCATGACCAAAAATTAGAGTATATTCAAATAGATATCCACTTGATTGAAATGTTGTTACTGGTAATTTAAGTTTTTATACAAGAAACAAGATGAATTCTTGTTTCTATCAGAGACCATCACTTTAGCGATTTCAAATAGCATTGCTGAGATGATTTCTTTTTTAAGGTCATTTACCTTTTCAATAAATAATTTTAACCCCTTTTTAGAGAGTTGGTTTGATGTAGTGGTTAAGGCATCAGGTTAGAAACCAGGAGATTGTGAGTTCTAGTCCCATTTTAGGCACAAAGCCAGCTGGCTTGGGCTAAACACTCTCTCTCAGCCCTAGAAAGGAGACAATGGCAAACCATTTCTGAAAAACCTTGCCAAAAATATTGCTGGGACTTGTCCAGGCAATCACCAGGAGTAAAAAAAAGATCTGACTTACTAAAAACCTTTTTAAAAAAATTATACCTCTGAAATTGAGTGATAATTATGTAATGAGCATAGTGTGAAATTCATGGTAGACTTTGCTCAGAGAATCCTCCATCTCAACTTATTTAGGGTCGTATCACTATGCAATGTTGAATGGAAAATATCAAAGTAGAGATTTTTGAGAATAACAATTACTGGGTAAAACAAAGGCTAAGGGTGTGGATTTGTGCTTGTAAAGGGCTTACTAAACTGCCAAAGTTTAAATGTCATAAAGCGTTAGCGATAATGGTATCTTTATCCAGTCAGGTCTTTCTACTATTTACTGATAGATCCTGCATTGCTGCAGAAATGGTGCAACAATGAGCACAACATCAGTCCAGGTGATCAGTGAGGGATATGATCTACATACTTTAGTTTACAAGTCAGATTAAACAGCCACACGTATTACCTGGAGTCCAAAAAACCAAGCAAAAATAACCTATGTGAGCTCTTGATACTAGAGACAATATCCCTGAGTTGGTTGATTCTTAATACTAACCACAGGATTCAAAAGAAACACTGTTGTATGATTCAACATTGTACATTAAAAGTCTAAATCTTTGGATGTTTAGAGGCCAGTGTCAACAGTCTCTTTCAAGCCTCCAGAGAATAACCCTGTTGAAATATCTTAGTAGCTGTTTCTCTGATTAAAGCACACAAAGGAAGAAATAAGTTATGAAATAATATACTCAACAGGACCAGACATTTTGATGGCAAACCAGTCGAAGATGGCAGTATATGCGTTTGCCTGGTTGTGTGCACACACAGAAACACATCGTGTATGACTATATCATATGTCTCAATAATAAAGGAATGTTTATATACTGAAGCTCTCATGCTCGGTTCAGTTAAAGCTTGGGTACCAAGTTATCTTGAGGACGGTTTTTTGCCAAGTGGAATCAGCCCAACCAACTTGATCGTGTTGAAAGAAGTAGTTGATGGGTCCCTAGTTTTGGGAAGGGAGGGGTGAAGCTCTGAGAACTGCCTTTCTGTAGTGCTGCTGGCCCTCTGGAATAGCCTCCAATTTTCGAGCTGAGGTTAGTTCCAGCCTTATTGCCTTTTGGAACCTTCTAGAGCCAACTCAAAATGGAGCTCTTCTGGAGAGCACTTGGTCCTAATTCCTGCTTTTGGATTTTGAGGTTTTGTAAGATTTTCATTAATTTAATCTGACTGTGGATGTTTTAGGGCATTCTTCTGAAATGGCTGAAAATCCTGCAGGATTCGGACAGGGTAGGAAAAGCAAGCAAGCAAACAAGCCTGGTAATACCTTCAGGGTGATGTGGGTTGCTTTGGTTATTGTTGTTTGTACCATCTTTTGCCATTTTCTAATCTTTGCTTTTATTATTTATCATTTTATTGTTTTATGTGTTTTTATCTGTAAACTGCCAGTTTTTTTTAAAGATTAGTAAATAGAAACTGAAAAGCCCCTAACTGAAACATCCACTGTCAGTTAGAATATACCAGCAATAGGGAATCTGTGCCACTTCAGATATTGCTAAACTATGGTTTTTAATGCCCCTCTCCATTATGTTTCCTGACTGGAGCGGTGGAACTTGTGACTCAGGCACAATACAGTCTATGGAAATATACTTTTCCTTGTGGCATTTAGAAAACATTTAGCTACTATGGTATATGTTTTGATTTAGTTGAAAACAGACTCCTATGTGCCTATATCTGAGTGCTTCAGGATTCAAACTGAAACAAATGGGCTTTGATACATGCTTTGTACTTGTTAACCTGAATTAGGGGTTGTTTTAGGTATTTTCCAATGATTCATCACATCACATCATATCCAGTGATGTGGCCTACACAAACTTAGATGAACAACACATAGCTACTTAGCTACATTCCATTCTGCCAGCCATATTTTTTGGGCCAATAAAGACAAACTTGAGTAAAAAGAAAAAAATGGAGAATGTAATTTGTTTTAGTCTACCCTGATCTTGTTTAAGCTAACCCTAAGCTTGCAGGCTTTTAAGAAGATTTTGCAAGTGTGTTTACACATCAGATGCCTCTTTTCACCTTCTCAAAAAGCTAATAAAATCCAGTCTTTCACAATCCTCATAAAAATTGGGGAATGACAGCATGAAAAAGAAATGATTCATTTTAATGTTGAAATATTCTCCAATAACATCAACAAGAAAGCTTTTTTTCACCTTTCAGTTGTGCTTTCCTGCTGCCATATAAAGTTCACATGTAATTAAATTAACTCTTTTTCATCTTTCTGTTTTCTGAATGATTGATGAATATTTCAATGACTTACCCGATTTCTGTTTATTTCTCCAATATGATCAACTCCCTCTGTTGTCTAAAAATAATGAAATCACAGTACATGTTCTGTATTAATTTAACCATCAAAGCTAAAACAAAACAATGAATTAACCAATACTCTCTTCCCATACTAATTGGGGAAGATTGGTATGTTACAGCTTATTGCTTATTCTTTTTAGCATGGCATCAAACTCTTATATTTATTCACAGTAGCAGCACAAGATTAATTGCCAAAATATGTAATCTTGGCTCCAAATGCCAAGGACTGATCTAGGCTGAAGGTTGGGGTAAAGCTTTTCCTTAAAAATTGTGTTCACTTAAATTGGCACCATTCCCAATATGGACTACCCATATTGCCAGCTGACCAAGAAAAAACTAAAAGACTCATGGAGTTGGCAGAGTCCTCAAAAGTCATCTAGTCCAACTCCTTGCTCCATGCAGAACCCATTAAAGCATTTTGAACAGATAGTCTGTTTGAGGCCCTCCAGTAAAGAGAATGTACCACTTGACAAGGCAGCTTATACCACTGGTTGACATCTCTTATATCCCCAGAGGATTCTTCCTAATATCTAATCTGTATCTACCTTCCTTAGTTGTAGTCCATTGTGTGCCTGCCTTGCAGGGTAATAGGGGACAAGGATGCTGCCTTCTCTTTAAAGATCTGAAGACTGCTATGGTATCTACCCTCCCTCTTAACTTCTGCTGGCTAAACTAACATATCTGGTTTATTTATTCATTCTTCATAGAGCTTGTTTCCACTCCTCTCACCATTTTGCTAGCCAACATCTGGAAATCCTCCAGTTGATCAATGGCTTTTTAAGGCTTCAGTAACCAGAATTGGACACAAGTAGAACCTGACCAAGGCAGATTAGAAACAGACAATTACTCCCTTTGATCTGGACTTTATGATTCTGTTAACATATCTTAAAATAACACAGGCTTTTTCAGCATCTGCCATTACACTGTTGGCTCTTGTTCAACTTGTGATTAAAAAGGAGACCCAGATTATTTTCACATGTGTACTGACAAATCAAATCTCACCCATTCTTTACTTTTATCTTACATTATTTTTCTGCTTAGATACAGGATTTCACATTTCTTCCTGTTAAATTTAATCCTGTTCATTTTGGTCCGTCACTCAAGTCTCCTTGACTCTTTTTGGTCTTTTCTTCCTTATGTACACAATCCTCATTGTGTCTTTTTCAAATTTCTTCATTATTGCTATTTTAGGTCATTGATAAAAATGTTGAACAGGAGCACTTCATTCAAAACCAGTGTCCAGTCTGCTAGTTATAAGTACTCTTGGAGTTGTTGTTCAGGCAATTTTCTAACACTTATATTACCTAAGTCATATTTTACACTTTTATTAATGAGGAAACATGAGAAGCTTTGAATGAATTTAGCTCAGTTCTAAATGTCCCTAATGTGAAATTTTCAAAATACAAATATCATGCTTATCACAAACCTTACGGGTTTTATTGTTTTCACTAAAAAGCTAGAATTGTAGGAATTAGATTTATTCATATGCTGCATAGTCAAGAATTCATAGCATTCCATCCAGCAGTTACATAATCATATCATTATACTCATGCCCTGAATATTTTGTAAAAAAAACACATCCATATACAAAATAGATACCATCTGCTCTGTAAATATTGGTTAGTGTTATTTTGCACAGCGAGAGAGAGAAAGAATGTGTGTTTATATAATAACTGACCTTTTCATAAAATAATCACTTTATTTGGACTGGTGCAGTTATAGCTGAACAGTGCCGACATAAAAGTTATTCAAAAACCATTGCATTATGGCTTTTCCACTGTGTTAAACCTTATTCCCTTGTATTCATGGTTACGATTGCATAACTAAGAACATAAGGCTTGTACAATGACTGTAATGAACAGAAGAGCCCAAAGATAAAGCCACTGCTAGATACAAGAGTTGAGCAATGTACTCAATTATACTATAGCATATTTCATTTTATTTCAATGTGAACAGTTATTGCACTTTGTGGTTTAATATATTGTGCTTGTGATTTATCTAATAAGTAAACAACAGTTAACATAAATAACATGTTAAGCAAATCCAGCTTCCTGTATTGACTCTATTTCTTGAAAGCTAGCTGGGAAGGTCACAAATTGTGATTGCATGATTCTGGGATGCTGCAACCTTTGAAAATACATGCCGGTTCCTGAGTAATAGATAATAGATTAACAGAGTTGGAAGGGACCTTGTAGGTCATCGAGTCCAACCCCCTGCCCAAGCAGGAGATGGCTTTATTCGCTCTCAGGATTCGAACCGGCGAGCTGCCGACCTCAGTGGTACGCAAGCCCAGCATCTTACCATGTGACCCACTGTCTGTCCAATTTAAAGTGAGGACTGGTCATTAAATACTTTTTTTTAATGCCATTGTAACTTTGAATGGTTGCTCAATGAATGGTTGTAAGTTGAAGACTCCCTGTAGAAGCCATCTTTATTTTTGAAATATATCTATGATAGT
Organism: Pseudoxyrhopus heterurus; assembly: GCA_032468235.1. Classification (NCBI taxonomy): domain Eukaryota; kingdom Metazoa; phylum Chordata; class Lepidosauria; order Squamata; genus Pseudoxyrhopus; species Pseudoxyrhopus heterurus. Next base: position 58,628 of record JANHJO010004551.1, on the reverse strand, counting down.
TTTGCTATAGACTTTATTCTAGCAAAGGTACTTGATCACTCAGAAGTGAGTTATGATATCAAAAGTTGATTTAGAAAGCCTTGCAGTTCATAGATTGGAGGTGACTTTAAGAATGACAAATGTGCTGCCCTAAATAATAGGCTTTAAAACTTTGTTGCTGTACTGGATCCTTGGCAGCTTAACTAGCAAAGGTTAGTTAATATTTCCCAGTATGCAAAAGATTGGCATAAGACAGTGGTAAAAATAACTTCAGAATAAAGATAGTATTGTGTCATTAAGACAGAATAATAAGATGGGAAGAGTGCATAGTATGTCCCTTTTGTGGCTGTTATTGGTGTGAGAGAGAGAAAAAGAGAGAGACAGACAGAGACAGAGTGCACAAGCAAGAAAATGTGTCTCTGTGTGTATCTCTCCCTCACTTCTCTGTGTAGATATGGATGTAAGATGCCAGATCATCTATCTTGAAAACATTTGAAACAATCTCCAAAACTTTAATGAAAGTTGAAATGATAATGTATACAATTCTTGAGGGTAGGAGGGAAGAAATGAAAAAAAAGTTTGGATGTCATGGACAAGATTGTCTCCCCCTACAATGTGTTTCTAGGACGCTCCCTGAAGGAGAACCAGAACTGAAGGGTCTTTGTGATTGTCTTGTATGTGTATTGGTTGAATATTGTGATATTGTGTTAAATTATTGAATAAACCCCTTGTGTAGCGGAAGTCTGAGAGTTTAATGAACAACACAGTAACCAGGCAAATGCATTCAGTTGTTAAACTGTTTTACTAGT
>JANHJO010004548.1:410512-426345 GCA_032468235.1 Pseudoxyrhopus heterurus | reverse complement strand
CTTCTTCTTCTTCTTCTTCTTCTTCTTCTTCTTCTTCTTCTTCTTCTTCTTCTTCTTCTTCTTCTTCTGCTTCTTCTGCTTCTTCTGCTTCTTCTGCTTCTTCTTCTGCTTCTTCTGCTTCTGCCACTTTTTCCACTTCTGCTTCTGCTGCTCTTCCTCCTCCTCAACATTTTAAGGGCGACAATATAAATTTTCAAATCCAAAATTTCTAAAGGCTTCAATTTGTTTCTTTCTGTTGTTTTGGAATTCAATAACTCTTTTCAATATTCATGGCCTTAATTTCTCTACTCTCCCACGCATATGGACAGCGTTGATCCTCCAATTGGAATCAGACTGCAACATCCATCACATCTTTCTGTAGTTGGTCCTGCGGCAAGGGGGGTTTGGAGGTCAATAACACTTGGAGAGCCTCTTGTTAACCAATCACTACTGTGACATGTGAAAATACACTATTGTGTTAATCTAGCCTAATAATCAAGAGCCAGAATTAAATTTTGTTTCTGTGATGAACGAGCAGGTAATGGAAGCCTAGGTTAGGAATGGCTACCTCTAGTCTTAAAGGCCTAACCCCTTCAAATGCCAGTGGCTAGGATACACAAACGAAAGGATGCTTTTGTACTCAAGCTACTGGGCTTCCCAAGGTTGGGGAGTAGTGGGTCCTGTAGGAACAAAATCTGTGCTTACAAAGACCTTTGATCAAATCCAGAAGAACCTTTTCTAATTTTAAATGCTGTTAGGCAAACATTTTACATCTCAGCCCAATCTCTACCCCACATCTGCAATATGGGAACCGCACTGATTTATCTGTCAAAGTTGTTGTAAGGATTAGGCAAGTAAGGTGTGTAAAAACACATAATAATGCTGTAAAAAGCAGTGTTGTATTAAGAGACCTATTCATTGGGAAATTTCTTCTCTTACAAAACAACCTGAGTTGTAGAGATATCACTGAATGAGTGATATAAATATAGTAAGTCTCAATGGAACATTTATTGCCATTCTATGTCATTAGAGCTAACTTCAGACTACACTTTAATAACATTTCTCTAATATAGATTTTAATTTCAGGCATGTCCACAGACATAATAGGAGAATCAAAATAATACCAGTCTCAAATTTCTAACAGTAGAAAGCAGAAGAAAAGATGCTGTGTTGGAGAGCAGCTAATATTCAGCAGAAGACCTGCAAAGCTGCTGAATATCATAATGATTGCATTAATATTTTTATTGAAGTGTATTATTAATTAGAATATAATGAAATGGCTTGGTGGCCTTTCCAACATCCAGGAGTTAAAATTTGTTGATTTCAACTGTGCCAACTATCAAAACAGATCTTTGCAAATGGGAAAATGGTATTTTGTTCCAAATTCCAAACACAACGCTTATTTGCTTTAAAGTTATACTCCCAATCATACCTTTCTAGATCTTTATTTTGCTCACCTGCATTCTTTTATATTCTTTCCTTTCCATCAATCAAGGTTCACTAAATGAAATCTATATCTATAAAACAGACTGTGGGTATGTATGTTTGTGGGTATGTCCCCAATAGGCTCTTCCATGCCTCCACCAATCTGGCCCAAACTTGCCAGCCATGTACCTTGCACTCTGGGTCACAAACCACATTGGGGCTTCTTTTACCCCCAAAATTGGTGCCAAAGGAGACACCTCCCCACCAACAAACCTTACACGTCTACTATGCATGTGCCACATGCAGTATGGCCCAGACAGAACACCAGGGCTGGCTGGGAACGGCCAGGAAGGAGCTTCCCCGCACCGCCAGCCAACTGCAGCAGGGGGATTGGTGGGTCTGGCCATCTCCTTTCCCCATTCTGCCACGCGGGGACAAAGAGCGGAGCCGCCAGACACCGGCCCAGACAGAACACCAGGGCCGGTTGGGAACGGCCAGGAAGGAGCTTCCCCTCACTGCCAGCCAGCTGCAGCAGCGGCATTGGCGGATCTGGCTGTCTCCTTTCCCCATTCTGCCACACGGGGACAAGGAGCGGAGGTGCAAGACGCCGGCCTGGTCTTCTCATGAACTGCATTCCTGGGTGCTGCTGTCAACCAGGCTGGAACGTGTGAGGCTGAACTGGGCCCTCAGCTGCGTGGGAGTGCGGTGGCCTTTTTCCCTGCCTGGCCCAGAGCTGTCGACATCTTAGTGTGTGGCTGCACCTGTTTTCCTCAAGCTGATCCCCCCCTGTGCCGCTGCCACCACGTTGAAGACAAGGGAAAATATCGCCAGGCTCCGGCCCAGGCAGGGAAAAAGCCCACCATGCTCCCACATGCATGAGGGCCCAGTTCAGCCTTGCACGTTCCACCCCGATCCCTCCTGTCTTCCTCCACTTTTATGAAGGATCGCCCGGCTTCCCTTTTCAGAGCCCCCCCCCATCCCGGGCAATGCCGGGTAAGCAGCTAGTCATCAATAAAATAGCAGTATAACACAGCAGAAGATCACCATAGCCACAAGGCAGCTGTCTGAGGATGATATTGTGAAGTCTGAGCCTGAGAGGGGGGACAGAGCCTGTCTATTGCCAAGAGAGGTGCCCGTGGGCTCCAGATTACTTTTTAACAGAATAGATTTGGAAAGGACCCTGGAGGTCTTCTAATCCAACCTCCTGCTCAAGCAGGAAACCTTTGTATTCTGAGTTCACCAATAGAAGTATAGCAAAAATATTTTACCATAACCAAATCAGAATTCTGCTAGAAATTACCCCAAGTATATGTTCCTTTGAAGACCTGACGTGTGCTCTTAGTACTACCACATCTTCCCAGATTTTTGGGACATGAATCTTACTCCTGTCAGCAATCGAGAAAACAAAAGTTTGTTTTGTATACTTTTAAGGGAAGAGCAAGCCAAAATACTGTTTATTCAAACGGAGACAAAAAAAAAAAAAAGTCCCCAACCAAACTGAACATTATCTGCTCATAGATATAAATTACTTTCCCTGCATTACATCTGTATTTAATCACAATGCTGCTGCTTAATGAGAAAATGGTTCATTTTAGGCTTTTATATGCAAGATCCTAAGGTTTCCTCCTCAGCGATTACATTTAGCAACTCCCTCTCGCTGGCTAGAAGCATAGGCAGTTTTTCAATAATAAAAACTGGATTAGCATGTATCAGGAAGCGACACCACCAGCTGTCACTTTGAAATCAGACCACTCTACCCTGTGCTGGGGATGGGAATGGATAAACCAATAAATGATGAGCCATTTTCCTGTATTTATCTCCTAAGTGACTGAAACAAGCAAGCATCTTCTTTTATAATGAAAAAAAAGAATAGGCTCAAGCATCAGAGTGGAGTATCTTCCAAGTAAGCCTTCCACAACAATATTGGCAGACGAAAACCAAGCTCGCTCTCCTTTTTATTTCTCACCTGTTTGTGCCTTCTGTTTCCATGATGCTCAGGCTTCCTCTTTCTTAGTCTTAACAGAGAACTCTTCCAGGCGGCAAAAAAAAAATATTGGTTTAAATTGATCCTATTTCAAGTCCTCTGAAAAATAGCAAACTTGTACCTTATTTTAGTCAACCTCTTTTGGCACTTGCAAATCATGAGTGGATTTACTATAGTTGGCAGTGAAAACACTGCTTTCTGCACAAGCTGTCATCAAACCAAATGTAAGTTTCCACCAAAGACCTTCATTGGTTTTAAAATGTTGAATGGACAAAGACTTAGTTCTAATCCATTCTTTGCTGCAGGCAAAGCTCAGGTTGACTATTCTGATGGAAAGGCAGAACAGAATATAGAGCCATGGTCAGCAGCAGAACTAGGCCTTGCTAGTCTCTATTGATCTTAGTTTGAGAGAAGGAGGAGATCTTTAGCTAGCATTGTATATTCCTTCAAAATGTAGTAGAGAGTTCTTCCTGACTGGGCCCCAGAATTCTATCCCAAAGTCTGGTCAGCAACAAGATTAAACACCTAATCATCTGATTAATAAAATATAAATTATTTATACTGAATAATGAAAATCCTATCATTAACACGAGTGCAAAGTCTGCACAAATTATATTATACATTTCTTTTTCTGTTCTTGTTATCCAGGTAGCTGTAAATGGAATTTTGAAAAAGACACATTCATACCCTAAGACTACTTTCAAAGAAACTTATGAACATCTCAGCATTGTAAATTACTGAAAGACAAGATCATAATGAAAAGAAGCAAAAAAGGAAACAATTTACAGGGAAGTCGTTCTTTCTTACATTCAGAAAGTTGGTGTCATCAGATAATTGGGTTCAACAACAAAAATATTTGATTAATCAAGAATTATGTAATGATTTAAACCAAACGGAACATCCTGAGATGAAGAAATAATATAAACTGTTTTTGTTCTGTTTGTATTTACTTACTGTTCATTGAATAGGTAGGCAGTGGACAAATCTTTTTTTATATTATTTTTGTTCTTTTCAATGTTATTATTTTTATTATTGCAAAACCACAGCAGAATCCAGTTGTGCATACAACATTAAAATATGTATTTATGGAAAGGTAAATAAAATTGATCCTTTGCTCATCTTCAAACAAATAATATTTCCTCTTTTAAAAAGAATGAAAGGTAGACCACATCAGTGAACAGTCAATTTGAAGAATTGGTAAAATGGGCTGCTTTTCCATTGTTGTTTGAAACTAAATAATTTTTAAGCTATTATGTTTTTGTCCTACTACGCCTTTGCTTCCAGAAATGGACAACAACTTTATCCCTAAAACTTACTAGGCTGCACTCAAACTTTCAGAGGACATTTGACAAAGTTCCACCTCAAAGATGATAAGGTCTTTGTGCAAAGATTGAGGTCCTGGAAAAGAAAGAAGTAGAACGAATATAAATGTAACATAAAATGGATTTAACATCCACAAAAGGGCATGAAATAGAGAGTAGAGCAGAAAAAAAAACCCAATCAGCTTGGGTAAAAAGTAACAAGGGAATCCCCTGGGTTATCAAAGAGTATCTTCACATCCCTTACAGAAACCTATGATGGATGGATAAATGGTTAGATGGACAGATGCATACACAGAATGAAGCATAAACCTAAATCAAATAAAATGTAAATAAAGATGCTACAATATTATAAATTTTTATGGGGAATGATTACACCTCAAACACTATCCCAGATTTCCTTTGCATGGATATTTGTCTTTCTCTTAAGCACCAGTTGTTCCAAAGAAACGGTTGTATCAGCACACAATTCTCTCAGCTCTTGCCCCATAAAATAGTAATTGGGTAAAGGAATGCAACTGGGATCCATATACATACCGAATCTTATTTGTTATGCATTAAGTCTCTCTCTGTGTCTTAAGGTGTTTATCTGAATAACTACCAATTTGATGCTTTCCTAGTCTTCAAAAACATTAAATTTCTTTTGGTGACTTTTTTTAGGTATGTTTTTCTTTTCTTTGTACCAGTGATTAATTGTGCCTGGTTTCTTGTTGCCTGTTAATTGTTTTATACAAGAGGATGATAATATAAGCAATAAGGTTTTATTAATGCCCTAATCAAATATATTGAAGCATATATGTGTTAAATACAAGAGCATTAAACAGGTGATTTTTCTTAAAAGAGCATTAGGTTTTAAGCATTGATCCCTTGTTTATTAATCTGTTCTCTGCAAAACGATAAGCATTTTTTTTTAAATTGTTGGTAATAAGAAAAGGCTGATTTGTTAAAATAGAGATGTCAGCTCCCTGCAGACAGCACAATGGACAAAAAGAGGCCCTTGTCTACTTCTACACAGCTTTTGTTTAATTCTGTAGCAATACTTTAAAAGAGTCACTCTCAAACATGCCTCAGACAGGACTTTTCTTATCCTGAACATTTTCAAGGATGTTACGAGAAGATGAAAATCAAACACAAGTGGCAATTTCAGTGAAAACCCTTAACCTCCGTGGCAAAATGCCTCTTTTAAGAGGGATTTTTTTTTTCAAAAAAAAAAATCAAGGGTAAGATGTGAATATGAATAATTTCAAGGGGAAGCTACTTCTGTATGAATTGGGAGTTCTATGAACTGGAAGACCTCCCATGATGACTGAACTCAGTGGATAATATTAAAATCTAACAATTTCACTGCGGTTTCAATATGATCAGTTCGAGCCTCTCTCCACAAAATCTGTCATAGAAATAACACTTTGCACTTCGCTGACATTTTTTCATCAGGATATCTGAGAGCACTATTCAAGTGCTGAATAATTACATTTAAAATTATCCCGTGCATTGGGTAGGTTTGCTGAAAACAGCAGCATACCAAATGTTGCCATCAGGTGCTTGCTGAGATTTAGGTTGGGAAACTAAAGTGTCTCCACTGAAAAGAAAGAGATGATGAGAGAAATAACTTAATATGGCCCTACATGGGTAATTCACAGCTCTTTAAAATGCTTCCTACTATGGGGGGAAATGATGAAAATGGGAATAATGAAAAGGTCTATCAATCAATTTTTTTAATCTAAACATTTCTGCATCCAATGGCCACAATATTCAGGTCTTGGGCATTTTCCTCCCTCTATGTGTAAATATATTCCTTAAAAATAAAAATAACTTTCATTTCATTTCATTCCTTTCATAGTAGGGAGCCCCACACAAAACAGCTCATGTACCTGGAATGATGTATATTGTGCTTCAAAGACAACTATTTTTGTATTTCCACAAATATTTTTCTATATCTAAGAAAACAAACATTTAAAAAAGAGTTGAACATAAAGGTTTCACATTAAAGACATAAAATGCTTTCTAATACATTGACTTTACACTTTTACTTTGGCTTTACTATATAATTACTATAGTTGGTTTTTGGGAAATAGTCATGTTAGTTAATTCTGTCCGCAACATCAAAGAATCATATAGCAGCGTAAAGACTAACACATTTATGATGGAATTATTATTATTGTTGTTGTTGTTGTTATTGTTAGGGCTGTGGATGTTGCTGTTGTTGTCTTGTGTTTTGTCATCAAAATATTTCTTTACATCTGTATATACATACACAAAAAATGTAAGATTTTAAATACAATTTCTACAGACAAAAACACATCTGAGCCATGGGTTCACTTGTGTTCCCCCCATTGTGGCCAATCTCTACATGGGAGAAGTAGAGGAATTCCACCCACTCACTGGTATGTGAACAATAGGGAGTGAGGGAGTGTTATGGTGTTGAGGAACAGGTTCTAGCCAACTAAAGCCTACATCATATTAAATATAGTGCTTTTAAGAAGCCACAGTTCTTTATTGTTTTCTGTGCTAGACCACAAATCTAGTAATGACCTTCTTCACAAACCCTTGGAACAGAACAGTTGGAGGAGTGCAGAAATCATTGTGCTGACAGTCAATATCTTTTCCCACAAATATATTAGCCTGTCCCTGTAAAACTTATAATATTGTAACATTTTGTATTCCTAGATCCAAAGGGCATACTCATGGTCACCTGCCAGTTAGACTAATGCAATGCAGTCTACATGCAGCTGCCCTTGAGGAGTATCTGAAAACTTCAGCTGGTGGAAAATGCAGCAATGTAAGCAGTTACATATGTTTCTGGTAGAACACATATTACACATCTGCTTTGTGAGCTACATTGGTTATCAATTTGTTTCTGGATCCAATTTAAGGTGCTGGCATTGACCTTTAAAGCCATGGGACGGGGTTATTTGAGGATCCTTCTCTCCCTGATCTCATCTACATATCCTATCAAATACAGCAGAGAGAGCATGTTATGTGGTTCTGTCACCTAGGAAGCTATATTTGGTGGCCCCTAGGTGGTGGGCCTTTTCTGCTGTGGAATATTCTCCCTCTTGTCATTAGGTAGATATATTATTGCTACTAGTGAAACTTGGCGGGAAGAAACCCATGATTGGAATACACTACTAGGGGATATAATATGTTCAAAAGAAACAGACCCAACAAAAGAGATGGAGGAGTTGCAATATATGTAAAATACTACTACAACTAGAGAGATGCATTATAACAAAGATGAAAGCTTTCTTGAAAGTATTTGGGTGGATATTAAGGAGGAAAGAAATCATATTCCTATAAATATGTACAAGCATAAGAAAAAGATGGACTTTTTGCAGATCAGTTAGCTGAGCTATGCAGGAAACACACCACCATAGTAATGGGAGACTTTAATTATCCTGACATCAACTGAGGCACAAAATCTGCAATTAGCGGAAGATCAAACAGGTTCCTAACAAGCCTAAGTGACAACTTTATCATCCAAATGGTGGAGGGGGGAACTAGAGGGTCAGCTATACTGGACTTAATTCTTATTAACAGGGATGAAATGTTTGAGGGATTAGAAGTTATGCAAACTTTGGGAGAGAGTGACCATGTCATACCAGAATTCACTATAATGCAGGCATAGAGAACTGAACAGAGTCAAATTAGTATTCTACAATTTAAGAGAACTGACTTCAACAAACTGAGAGAGATAATAGGAAGAATTCCATAGATGGAAAGTATGGTTGCACAAAGAGCTCTCTGATAAATTGAGAGTCAAAAAGGACAAACAGAAAAAACAGAAAGAGGGGCATATAACTAGAACAGAACACCAGCAAATAACCCAAATCTGCAAAGATGGAGTCAGAAAGACCAAGGCTCAGGATAAAATAAGACTTGAAACAAATTCAAAAATAACCAAAAAAAAGTTTTTTTCAATATGTAAGGAGCAAGAAGGAAGTCAGGGAAATGGTCAGTCCATTAATGGGAGAAGATGGCAAGAAAGTGATGGGCAGAAGAGAGAAATCAGAACTGTTTAATTTATTCTTTGCATCTGACTCTAAGGAAAGGAAAAGATAGTCCAACTTTTATCAAAAACAGCACCATGGAAGACAAGAATTCAGATGAAGATAGGCAAGGATTTGGCAAGAGAATCCCTATCTGCATCTCCTGGACCAGATGATTTACATCCCTGGGTACTGCAGGAGCTGGCCAGATCTCAGAACTGCTGAATGAGCTCCTGGAACATGGGGAACTGCCAGAGGACTAGAAAAAGCTAATGTGGTGCCAGTCTTCGAACGTGGGGGGGGAGGGGATCCAGGAAACTATAGACAAATCAGGTTGTCCTACCTGGGAAAATCCTGGAAAAGATAATCAAGCAGCAGATTTGTGAGCACCTAGAAATGAACAAGGTGGTTACTAAAAGCCAGCATGGATTTATTAGAAACAGGATTTATTGGAACACTGCCAAAATAACCTTATTGCCTCCTTTGATAAACTGACTAAATTAGTGGATTAAGGAAATGCTGTGGATATAACTATAGTTGAATTTCAGTAATGCATTGTATAAAGTAGACCACATCCTACTTCTTGGTAAGATGTATGTGGAATAGAGAGTACCACAAGATAGATTTGTAGCTGTCTGACCAACCACACTCAGCACGTAGTCCTCAATGGAATTACTTCTACATGGATGGAAGCATGCAATGGGGTACCTCGAGGTTCTGTCTTGAGCCCAGTGTCCTTCAACATTTTCATAAATGACCTAGGTGAGGGAATTAAAGGGGCACTCAACAAATTTGTGGATGACACAAATATGTGAGGAACTGCTAACACGTCAAGATAAAAAATCAGAAGGATTTTGATGACTTGAGCATTGAGCCCTATCCAACAAAATGCAGTTCAGTAGTGAGAAATGTAGGGTCTTGTATTTAGGCAGGAAAAAGCACAGAATAATATAATGAGAGAGTTGGAAGGTCTTCTAATCCAACCCACTGCTCAAGCAAGAAACCCTACAAATGTCTGTCTGCCTACAAAGGCTCTCTTCCTAAAATCTCCAGAATCTTCTGAAGGCAAGTTGTTCCATGGATTAATTGTTCTAACTATCAGGAAATTTCTCCTTAATTCTAGGTTGATTCTCTCCTTGGTTAGTTTCTATCCATCCTTAATTCTAGGTTGATTCTCTCCTTGGTTAGTTTCCATCCATCCTTAATTCTAGGTTGATTCTCTCCTTGGTTAGTTTCCATCCATTGCTTCTTATCCTACCCTCAGGTACTTTGGAGAATTGCTTGACTCCCTCTTCTTTGTGGCAATCCCTGAGATATTGGAACTGCTATCATACACTGCTGTAAAGTCACCCCTAGCCCTTCTTTTCATGAAACCAGACATACCCAATTCTTGTAGCCATTCTTCATGTTTTAGCCTCCAGTGCCCTAATCATCTTTATTGCTTTTCTCTGCACTCTTTCTAGAGTCTCTAGGTACAGGATAGGCAGTATCTGGCTCAAAAGTAATGCCTGTGAGAAGGATCTAGGTGTCTTAGTGGACCACCACTTAAGCATGAGTCAGCAGTGTGCTGCAGCTGCAAAATAGCCAGTGCAGTCCTAGATTGAATCAACAGAGGGATAATATCAAGATCATAGGAAGTGATAATACTGCTCTATACTGTACTAGTGAGGCCACATTTGGAATACTGCATTCATGAATATTAATATTCCTAGTTATGACTTATAGGAGATAGCCATTCCAGTTTATCAATATGTAAATTTAACTGTAGGTATATAGGCTTTGTGTGACTTTGTATGACTTTATTGGTTTTATTACAATTCTAACTTTTAGGGTGAAGAAATTATTATTTCTTTGTATTATTTTCTTTGGGGTTTGTTTAGAATCATTTAAAACAATGCAAAATGGAACAATACATTAAAGAAACATATGGAGTTCAAATATATCTCAAAAGCTTGGATTTCATTCTTTCAAAATTGCCCAGAAGAGCTATTTCCTATAAAGTTAGCATTTGCACTGGAAATTAATATCGATGACATATACTAAATAACGCTGAATTATATCTGTAAGAACCTGAGTTCACACATGACATGGCCAATTAATTGTAGTTGTGTCCAAAAAGAGATCATTTGAAAATTAAATTTCAAGTTGCTAATAATATGTAAACAATGTTTTTGGAGAAGAAACATAGGTTTTAAATATAGTACATTTGACATAATGTATTTTTTTTTTAAAAAAAGTAGAAATGACTAAGCAGTAAAAACAAAAAGCCCAAACCATTGAGTGTTTCTGAAAATTAATTAATTTTCAAACTTAAGCGATATATTAGAAAATAAACACATCCTGAGGTTTGCTGTTTTTTAAACCCTTCCTTGGTATCAAAGCAATGTACTTGGCATGCTCCAAACCTTAGCAAGACCTTTTTGTGTCATATACTGTTCTATTTGTATCCCATCAATATACTTAATGTCAATGGAGATTCTCAGTCATCCAGGTCATGGTTGTCCCAAAGATGTTTTTTCAAGAGGCAACTGGACTCAGAAGCTTCTTGGATGAGAAGCTAAACATCTTCGAAGAAAAAAACCAGAAAGTCCAGTTGCCTCTTGAAAATGGGACATCAATATACTTGCATGAACTTCAGATCTAATAGAGCACTATTGTTATAGGTTCCTCTTCCGCAAGTATTATAATGAATGACAATCTTAAGTTTCAAATCAGCAAACCAGGGGTTTATTTATTTATTCCTTTTTAAAAAATAACAAAAAATAGTGATACATGCATTGTCAAAGGAAGATTAAAAAAGAATGCATAAAAAGTGCTATAACAAAAAAGTGAAAATACGACAAAAAAGATTCATACCTGTAATCTGATATGTCATTATAACAATGAACAGCTACAATTCTCTATATACTTGTCTACTGCAAATATTACTAAAATGTATTTATGATACATTTATACGATTATCTTTTTTAAACTCACTGTATTCTGTATAAATGAATCCCATATTTCATTGTATTTGCCCATACAAAGTCTATGTCTATAGGCAAATCCAAACCTAGATTTGCATGTGTGTGAGTGTGGCAAGTGCATTTAGGTCTCCAATCCATTGAGTGAAAGGAACTATAAATTTCCAATGCTACAATATCAATCTTTTGGCTATAGTAAGGGCACACAAAATCTATTTACATTGTCCAGTTGTCAATTCCATGTACTAGGTATGCAGTTCAAGAGAATATTATTCGCTGAAAATTTTAGATTTTGAATTAACACACCAGAGTTTAAAAATAGAAGCTAGGCATCCACCTTACACACATCACCACCTCAAAAACTCAAAATTTTAGGGGCATTCTAGTTGACTTTGCTCACAATGAGACAATGAGGCTACATCCTTGCTTCAAGTAGATGGTTAATACTACACCATCAAATGATATGTAGAGAAATATATATGTAGAGACATACATATACATAGATATTTAAAGCTGTAGAGATACATATATATATATAAAGATTACGCCAGGTTTGCAATGCCTGCTTATTTAAAGCTTTTAAAATTTTAAAATTATGATGTAGAAAACATTGAAAGCACAAAGTTTGCTTAATAAGAGTTGTTACGAGTTGTCCACTAAGCCTCTCCTTGCTTTAACTTTCATAGCATGTATCCTCACTCTAGCCTTCAACACCTGAAAAATTAGCGAAAGTATTTGACTGATTATAGAGGCAGTTTTTCTTGTTCCAGTGCTTGTTCTAAAAGGGATACTCAGCAGAACTTGCATTTTTTTCCCTTTCATTTTGTGCTGTCTGCATGAGTAATTACCTCCCTGATTTCTGAGATGCAATTGAGTAGCTTCCACATTAGAAAAATCCAAAGATTGATAGAGCCATCTCTCCTAAAGGATTAGTTTGCTGCTGTAATTCCACTGAGTAGGTCATAGAAAAATGCTACAAAGTTAAATTTCTCCTGTTTGCAAAACAAAACAAAACAAGTATTGTTATCTATTACCTGAAAGAAAGACTAGGTTATTATTCCAATAATTTACCTTTTAATGGGAGAGGTGTCTTATCTTCATTAGGTATATCATAATAGAGGTTAGTAAATGTCTTCATTTTTTCATCTTTTTTTTCCAGAGGGTGATTACCTATCTTTTTAGGTAAAATGGCATATTTATAGGCATTATGAGTTTTTGGAAAGACAGGATAAGAGAAAAATATCCATATAATTTCCTTTGTCAATGATACTACCCTACTCGAGATAATTTTTGAGAAACTATCCTACTCTAGAGAATTATTTATTCATTTCAAAAGAAGAAGGATGAGGAATTGGTGGCCCTGTTTCTATTGAACTATAGTTCCCAGCAACCCTCCCACCTGACCAAACTGGCTGGGGCTTCTGGGAAGTACTTTTCAGCAATATCTGGAGAACCATGGTTTCTCCCATGCTTACAGAAAAGTGTACCCTACATGTCAAAAAACTATGCACACAAAACTAAGCCCTCACTCAAAAGTCATCTTCACTGAAGATAAATGGTCTTACTTTTGTTCTCCAAGAACTATATAGAGGGGACTAGTTCAGTTTTTCCTCATGCTAAGTAACCATTTTTCATTTCATAAATATAATCTATGCTATTTTTATAATTATAATCCAAAACAGGGTCTCCTGATGTGGTTGGAGCTGTAATTAGCTGCTCCCTCATCACCATGATTATTTCATTTACCTTTATGAACTGCAGTAAATAACAAAAAATAAATAAATGGGACCATCAATTCCCTATATCACCCTTCTGCTTTCTGCTCAACATATTGACCCTAAGTGTTTTAAGAGTCCTCCTGAAGAAGACAGCAAAGCTAACTGTGTTCTGGAATATCTCCTCCAATTGTGTGGGACAACACCTGCAATAATTCCCAGTCAGACTGGAAATTCTGGCAGATGTGGTTGAAATTCTGGCAGATGTGGTTGAATCCAATTAGAAGTCATTAAGTTGGAAAAGGCTGGTTTATATTTATGGCTTGATGGAAGCAGTGACTGACTAAGTTCGTATGCTGCAGCAAGTGATGTACATTTTAAACATAATTTGAATAAACAATACATGCATTGTGAAGATTCAGACATAATTTAATGCTTAGCCATAAACCATAATTTATAAACCACAATGTCTGGGTTCATACTAGATATGCTAAACTAAAACCAAACAGTCCAATTTATAGCTCATCATGTATGCATCCAACCAAGGCCCTAAATAAAAAAAAAATCAAGATGCTATCCACCATTGGTTATAGATTCATATTGAGGAAAGGGGCACTTTAGGTCATCCAAGTCCTTGCTTAGTATAGGAACCAAATTGAAACATCCAAGATGCATTCAGTTCTTACTGTTTAGAAGTTTCAGTTGGAAACTGCTTTTCTGTACCTGAAACCCACTATTCTTGATCCTGCTCTATGGAGCAACACAGAATAAATTTTGACCTTTTTCTCTTTGACATCTTTTTCAGATATTTGAATAGCACTACTATATCTCTCCTCTCCTCTCCTCTCTCCTCTCTCCTCTCCATATTCCAAAATACTCCAAAACAGGTTTTCGATCTCCCTTTTATGATTTAGTTTCTAGTCTCCTAATCATTCTTCATTCTTCTTCTCTAAGACTTTTCCAGATGATCTGAATCCTTCTTATAATAAATTGTCCAGAAAATGGGCACAGATTTTGATAATAGCAAAGTAGAAGATAGAATTCATGTTACAATTTGAGAAAGAATTTAAGCATAGGTGTTTCAGATCACAGCAAATTAATACTTTTTATACTGCAATTCTTGTTACAATTAGGTAACCAAACTTTATCAAAGAAAGTTAACTTAAATATTGTTGACTTCTAGAAGTTTTTCATTGGTACAACATATGACATTAAATGCATTAATCTGAGATTTTTAATTTGTTGCAGGTGTTCTATGGAAGATTTTATAAACATTTAGTGTTATGGTGGCTTTTTTTCATAAAAAATCCATTTTCCAAATGTCTGAATAATGACAAAAGACCTTCTAACAGAATATTAAGGCAGGGAATTCATCTAAACATCACAAATGTAATCATAAGTACAGCAAGCTGTACCTGCAAGTCTGATTAATATGGGCTTGGTATAATGTTGTTGGTACAATTACTCTTGACACTCAAATATATATGAGGGGAAAGGCTATATGCATGTAGCTACAATACATTAAAATGCATTTTCCCTCTGAAAGCTTTGCATGTGTGTGAGTGTGTAAGAGTGTGTGTATGTGTATTTGGAAGGGGAAGAAGAGAAATGACTTAGAGGCAATCATATTTAACTGGATACTGGTTAAAGTGAAATAAATATTTTTATTTGCTATATTTGCATGTATAAATTAGAATTATAAAAAAATTATATGGCAATTTTAAGCTATATTTCCATGCCAGCATTTTCCTTCTGAGATTTCTAAGAAGCAATTTATAACATCACATATATCCTACATTATTGTTTTTGTTAATGAGAGTTCACCCTAGTTTTAGCATGCCTTCAGTCATTTGTTTCTAAGTGCAACAATATTCATTTTCTTTCCCAATCTATAGTTTAAGGTTATGAAAGTAGTTTTCAAAAAGATTTGTGTCTTTCAAAGATGTTCCAATCTAAGCTTTTAAACAAAGTCAGCTTCTGTTACATATTTATTTCTCATCTTTCTTCCAATTTCACCATGAATTTAAAACAACTTACTTAAAAGTCCTAACCCACGCCATTTCCCATCAGGGCATTGCATAAATCCATTGCTTAGCTATAGCAGCATGGCTTTAACAAAGCTTAAAAGATGATATGTGTCTTTTAACAACAAAGGTTTTGAAATTGTGGAATTTAGGTGCTTTACCATGACTGAACATAGGTTCCCACATTATGCTAAGCTGCAACATGATTTGTTAGATTGTAGCTGTGTATGTTGTATGAATCCAGAAAAATGAATGGGTTCCGACTTTAGCCAGATAGTTAAATCAAGTAAAACAATCCTTGATTCAACCTTGCCTGTCATTATGAAGAACTTGTATAAGCTGTTTTGCTTTCTCATCAATTGATTAGACAGTCTTGAACTGCGACGCCTTAGGTCTGATCTAAGCATAGCCCACAAAATTATCTGCTACAACATCCTA
>JANHJO010004548.1:344313-355868 GCA_032468235.1 Pseudoxyrhopus heterurus | reverse complement strand
AGATAGAGATAGAGATAGAGATAGAGATAGAGATAGAGATAGAGATAGAGATAGAGATAGAGATAGAGATAGAGATATAAATATTCCCTCAGAAATTTCCTATATTGCTTCAGATTTTTATAAAAATAGTATTTTATTTTAAAACTGGAAGACAAGTTTTCAAGCTGGGTACAGTTTCTTGTCCTAGGAAGCATAACTTAACTTCATTTAGTTAAATCATGTATACTTTCATTAAGAATTCAAGATTATTCCTAGCCACTTCCTTTGGTGAAAATCAGAAGAAACTCATGAAGGCCATAGCGGTGATTTCAGCCGAAATCCCCCATTTTAATTGGTACAAAGTAGGGGTGAGATACTGCAGTGAGGCACATATCATCTACAGAGAAAGCCCCTCACACATGACAAGATTCTCACAAACCTTTATCAGACCAGTATTGGTGTTCTTTCTGGCCTTGCCGCTTGATCAGATCTGTATTCAGAGTTGAATATCCAGGTGGACATTTACCCTAAACCTGAAGACAATATTCTTAAAGAGAAGATTCTTGGCTCTCCCACCAGCACACCATTTTTAAGCATACGTGGATAGTTTACTCTAACCTGCGATGGCATGGAGACAACCAATCCAGAAATATGTGGAGTTTCTTGCTCTAAGAACAACAGTCCTTATGTATTCCCAGTCCTTATGGATTCATTTGTTAAATTCATATATGTATAGAAACACCTCACACCTCATCAGGCAAGGGAGGCTTCAGTTCAAATTCAGCCCCATTTAGTATTTTAAATAGCACTACAATAAACAATTAAGATGCCCAAAGCCCTTCTCCAAAGAAACAATTAGTGAGGATTCTCCAGTGCAAAAAAAAAAAGGCAAAAAACTCTTCTCTTTTACATTTTCAAGAATGGGGAATACTTCACAAATTTTGAATATTTGTGCCTATGGGGAGGGGGAGCCTTCTCTGTGGCTGCACCGACCCTCTGGAACCAACTCTCCCCTGGAATTCGGATTATCCCCGACCTGTTGACCTTCTGCCGGGCTGTTAAAACCTAGCTGTGCCAACTGGCTTGGGGCAGAGGGGGTTACCTGAGGAGAGAGCTCCTGTCTAAGAGTGTTTTAAGAATTTTAAGGACTTTTTAAGGGTTTTTATTCTTTTAATATTTAAGGTTTTATAGTTGTTATTAACTGTTTTTATGTTTTGTATCAATTGGTGTGTTGTAAGCCACCCAGAGTCCGTCGACAGTGGGGCGGCCTATAAATGCCAACAATAAATAAATAAATAAATAAATTCTGTTGTCTGTTACTATGTATTTTCTTGGAATGACCAATGGTATATTCACTGACTGACTCTGCTACTGGATCAAATAGCCTGCCCCATCATACTTTTGACATCTATATTTTCATTATAGATGCTTGCAGAAAGGGAAAAAATACCATGGAATCAACAACCCCAGTTCCCCAGAACTTCTGTTCCCCTAAAAGCCTAAATAATATATAGTGTAATCTATTCTGTGAAGGAAAATTATTATTAGCAACAGTAGTAGACCACTCAACTCTGGGAATACTATCAGCCAGAAACAATGTAGTGGGTTTCACATCTCTGTCTGTTAAATTTACGTATTTACATTGCAAATAATTTTATGAAAATGATTGGTCTTTATTTATGTTTTTCCTGAGATCTTTTTCCCAATGAATGCTAAACAGTTCTGTACAATATAATTGTAGAATAAGATAGCCTTTAAAAAGAAAAGGGGGAGTGTAAAAAGGCTGGTTGGTGATACGTTTTCTTGAAAGGAATGCCACATCCCTTATTAAGCAATTCAGAATTCTAAGAGGAGTAAGCAAGGCAATCTCACACTACTAGCAACTGATTTTACATTGCTTAGAATCTACATGGACTCCTAGTGAAACTGAATTGAAGGAAGAGTCCCAGCAAATGGCTTCTATCACCATATCACTTTGGAATAAATGCAACTCCAACCAGGAATGGAGAAACAGTTTTAAAAATAGTGGAAAGAGTAAACTCTTACAGTTTCTAAGATATGTGTGCATTTTCTCCATTTTTATATATTAAAAAGCAATGGGCAGAGTTTTTTTTTAGAAAATGAAAGTTTTACTTATTTACTATATTAAGAGAGGCTTATGATGACAGAGTCTTTTTCATTTAAGACAGTATGTTCAATCCAAAGAAATACAAGCTTCATGATGACATATTGAAGTCAGAAGAGTAAGTTAATTGCAACTAACCCCATTCTCGCTGATTTCTTGCCACAACATATAACTATGTTGAACAGAAACCTAATATAATATATTTCATTCATAAAGGGGAAAGGAAAAAGAAAAATGACCACACCAGAATATGTCCTATGTGGTTCATGTGGTCTGTGCATCATGTTTAATTAGTGTTCCCATATTTTATATATCGAAATGTATATTCCACCTTTATACAACATAATCATCGATAATAAAATCATAAAGCAAATAACAATAACAAAATATTGCTGACTTTAAGACTTTTCCACTAACATTTCCTACATAAAAATATAGAATGACATGCTCTATATATTTTTCTGATTTTTGTATGCAATGCAGGATCAGTGCAAATTTTTACCTCTTGTACCACACGTACATAAACATATACATAGAATTTTGTTTCCAGGATAGAAATACACTGCACAGAAAGACAAAGAAAATATTAATATTCTTGCTTGGAAGCAGTCCATGGTGCTTCATAAAACCTGACACTTAATCGGTGATCGTGTGGCGGTTCAAAAACATGATGGCTTTCTGGGTTGGTGTCAGTCACTACAAACCTTCTCTATAAGGATGAATGAAGATGAAAAGAAAGGCAAATAGAAGTGAATGAGACACTGCTTTATGTGATTCATGATAGCTTGCAGCAAGCTGTTAGCCTTCGCCTGGCTCCCTTCTCGGAGAATAATGGATAGTTACAATGTGTATAGTGACACTGTCAAACCATCAGGAATTGCTGATTATAGTGTTAAATATTGATCTCTGCTTCACATGTGTCAAAATTCTTTCTTCCCTTAATTAGAACTTCCCTAAGCACCATACAGGAACAAACTGAATATATCAGATCTCGCTGAAAGAGAGGGCAATTCTAGAATATAATTGTGACCTCTCGTTGGCTGCATCTCTCTTGAGTTTTGAGATGACTTCAGCTGTCTATCCTGCCCTTCCTAGCTCATACACATTTTTCCCATTCTAACCATGTGATTTTTTTTTTTCCCCTTCCTTTTTCCATTTCGTTTTTGGTTCTGTTTTTCATCATTCTGAACCGCTGGGGCTGTAGTCAGATGGTAGTGAAACTTAAAGTGCCAGAAGGTGCCTTTTTCTATTTGTTTGTTTCATGGTACAGTGCACCAAGCAATGACCTGTGGCAACCATGTCACAGGAAACGGAGACAGGTTCACCCAATCAAAGGGAGCTTTAAAATTAACAGAGAGCCCTCCATGGCTTTTTAGATCAGGGGTGGTGGCAAAAGAACATCAAATCCAGCCTATAATTTTCTGATTATCTATCAAATTCAAAGAAATGGGAGAGAATGAAATTACAGAAACTAGACTTCTGTTATTTACATTAGGAGAACAACCTGTCTTTCAGCCCCTTCCCCTTACATACACAAACAGCCAATTTGACTAATTTTTATATTACTGGTCAATCAACTCCTATGCACCTGGCTGTATTTAAAATATAAAACAATGAAAGCTGGTGATGTATGGGTTCAATTTACTCTACAAACTGAGCACTTAAATCATTTATCTTCGTTTACCTCTAATTTATTGAGGGTTTTTTTTTTAATAACAGCAAGATGGTACATTTGCCTTTAGTTTGGTGTGACTGATAAAAATCAATATGTTATTAGAAAGAATTTCATAAATTAAGAGCTTTCAAAACAAGGCACTGCATGTTTGCAAACATACAAAAGTTTCAAATACATGAATTTCATATAAAACCTATCTGTACACTATTTGCATTTAAGAAAGAAAAGATAAAAAAGGTTGACACCATTTGTATAATTAAATAATAGCTACTAATGATACTCATCTCAGGAGGGGTCTATGGCCCAGAATGAATGCTGTGACTAACATCCAAAAATTAGAGGGGGGAAGACAATCTGTTAGTCTGATTCTGCTATAACTATCTTGATTGATTGACATCTTATCTTCATAAACAAGTATTTATAAACACTTCGCTATTAAATGATTTTAGAACATTCATAGAAACTGTACTAAAACAAGCAAAGAATATTAAACTCTACCTTACGTTACCTGATAACAAGTGGCTTAATGTATCTTGCAATGATACAATTTTTAACTATACAAATAGTTGTATAGTTACATGTTAGTAGTCAATACTGACACAAAATTTTAAAAAGTGGTATCCACTTGAAAATATTACTAAATTACTAAAAACATAGGCTAAATCTTCACTGTGGTGGTTAAAAATGCAATAAGTACTTAGCACAACAAAATAAAAGGAAGAAAAAAGAAAAAGTAGAATCTACAGTATTTTCCTACAGATATAAAGAATTCAGAAGAATCTGTTCACAGTTAAAAATTAGAATTTCCATCTTTGTCACTGAGCAGTGATGAGCTCACAACATACTACAGCAAAGTTCTGGATTCAGTTGCCTTTTCAACAAACACAATTTACATAATTATATTCCCAATAATGATGGTACATATTGAAATAACTATAATTAAATTTTGCTTAGCATTTTCTTCAAACAAGTTATGTCCACAGCAGAAAAGAATAGGGTATATTAACTGATCATTTTTTTCTGAGCTAAGAAATGAGAAAGTTCATATGCTTATCTTAAGAAAAACTGCAGTTTGAACTAATAATTTAAAAAATATATAATCTTGAGAGACTTTTTCACCCAACTACATCCATTGCAACTTAATTTGATATTTTTACTAAGTCTTTGTAGAACAAAATATCATTTGTCCAACAAAACTACCTATGGCTATCTTAGCTGAATCACTTTTTATATCCACCATTCTGATAACTTTACATTAATATCTAATATAAATATTCTATTTTTATAGTTAATTTCCCAACCATGTTCTTTGTTACAGCGGTTCAATATATTTCCTTGGGTAATTTTATGTTACCTTCTTCGATCAAAAAGTAAGTAGTTTATTTTACTACTTTTACTTTTACTACTTCTATTTTAGTACTTCTATTTTTAGAAGCCAATATATGATCAAACATGTGACAAACCCATAATTAGTGGGAATAATGAGAACCAGTCTACAGGATTTGGTCTGGTTTGTTTTTCAGGACAATTCCATAGGCACAACTTCCTACTCCCTCCACCCAAGAATTAGCTGCAGAGAGCAGCCATTATCAAATGATACCTGACTTCAGAATTGTAATTACTTGGATTACAATGATCCTGACTCTGCCATACCCCTACTTCATTTTATTTATCGGTTAAAGACATTCAAAATAATTCAAATATGAAATTATCTATTTAAAAAAGGTCTTTCTGTGCAGACCGTCCTGATGTCATTTTCATGAGTCTTAACGAAAGGAAATAATAATAAATGACAGGTAAGGTTTCTAGCACTTTTAAATAAGCAAGTGAGCCTCCTAAAGCTACAGGCTACATTCTCTGGATATCAAAAATAATAACTGGTTTTACAGCAGTGCAGCATCGAAACACAGGGGTATAAGATATACTGTACTTTAAGCTCTGTTTGATGAATCTGAGCACAGTTCCTGGGGGATAGATTACTTTAAACCATGCTCTTTTACTTTCTAATCCTAACTTGATTTGATTTGTACTTTAATACAGCTGCCTGGCAATTCAACAGCAAACAGAGACTATTTATGTAATCATATTGTAAGTAGTGGGACAAGAAGAAAACTCTCCAGAACCTTTTTGGAAAACAGTTTGTTGTACTTTTTATTTATTGAACAGCAGGGCTTCAGGCTTTTTGGTGCTCATTATAATTGGTTTTCTGCTTGAACTTTCAAAAACTGTCATGTCAATACTCAAACAGAATTTTTTTGCTTACTATATGGCTCTGGGCTCTATTTTCTTATGTGCTACTTGACAAAGTTCTTGTAATATCTTAAAGGCAAGTTCTAGAATTTAAGTTGCTCTTTAGGAAAGTGTAGCTAGAGTTACTTCATCATGCAGGTTCACCTTCCCAGAATCCTTTGTTGTAATTCGCTATAATTTAAGTAACTTGTTAGGCTATGATACTTTACATATTCAGCTTTATGTCTCTGTAGTTCTGGCCAACACTAACGTTTTCTGTCTTTTAAAAAAGCAAGTATGTACATATATCTGTCTCAGATAATTTTCTGGACTTTTTTGTGCTAAAAACAACTGATTATATAAACAAGTCAGCCCAGTATTAACCAACCCTGTAGTTGTGCTTGCTCCATCTAATAGTTCTGCTAGCCTAACCCGTCATTCTGCTGTTACAGACTCACTTGTCAGATTTTCAGCTAGCTTTTGAACAATTGATGCAAAAATGAAACATGGCCAGATAGGTGCTAAGAATGTAATCCTGCTGTTCACTTCTAAATAAAGTGCTTTTTAATCATTTTATACATGGGGAAGTTCTTTAAATCGTATTACATAAATTGAGGTCTGAAGGTTTCACTGTAGCCTGTGTGATTTAAAAACATTGAACAGTTTCTGATGAATTAGGCAGATGATCCTGATTCAGATAGAGGAAAATAGGTTTAAGGTGCAGTTACACAATTGTGAAAGGAGCACAATGTAAATCAGATTATTTAAATGAGAAAGGATAGTACTTAAAGGTCATAAAAACTATATTCAAAAGTAGAAAAAAAAGCTGTTGATTTCAAAATAAAATTTAGATTAATATTTTCCACTTTCAGTGCTATTAGTGTAAAATTGTTTTTCAGCTGTGAATTATGCATTCTGATAAAATAAAGTGTTTAAAAACCGTATTTTATGAAAGCTTCAATGTCTGCACATATGAAAGCTTCAGTGTGTGCACATACATGAATGTGTATGCATAACCTGATCAGGTAAAGGTAAAGGTTGTATAATTCTTGAGACATTAGAAGCAACATTTAAAAAGTGGGAGAGATGAGAATATTTGTTGTCTTGAATTTTAAATGGCCTAGACATTCCATTACACTTTTAATATTATTTAAAAATAGCTTTAAGTTGTTTTAAAATTCTAAAAGAATCTATGGAAAATAAAATATATCAACATATCCTTGAAACAAGAACTGATTTGAAAGAAACCACAAACCTGATAGAACTTATCTCTTACAAAAGCCATGTTGTATGAGCTCATTCTACACTGTTATAATTAAATGCAACCATATTTGGATATTTACCAGATATATGCTGCCCAGTCTCAATATGTTTAGGGGTTAAGGGTCGCTGCTACTGGTCCTACCCACATGGTAGTAGGCCTTTAAATGGATCTACTAAACAGAGATTTTCTCCTTATTCTTGAGAGAATACCAGTCTCTGGGTTTGTATTTTAACAGAAAATAAATTTTGGACTGGCTTGTGTAATGTACAGGTGTTCACTAAAAACCTAATTTTGAAGTTCAGAACAGGATGCCAGTTGGCAACTAATCCAGCAGCAATTTGAAAAGGTATTCTAATATAAACTTATTTTTATTTATGTTATTGTGCAATGGTAAATTATTTCTCCCTTATGTTTGTATCAGAATATATTTAACATGCCAATATTTTTATATAATCAGATTCTAACCATCTAGTTTAGTGATATATACTCTTCATACGTTCAGGAACTATAACATATAGCAAAGGCCTATACATGCTTATTGAAGATGCTCTACTGATTTGCTTATCCTTCAGATAACAAAGAGAAGGTGTGTTGATTTCACTTGTTCTCTTTAAAAAAGAAACTTTATCCAAGCTAGTCTTTTAGTCAACTAAGAAATTTATATACTATATACTAACCCTCTTAATATCCTCTTTCTCTTTCCTCTGGGCATTTATTGCTGTTCTTTCTAGTTCAGTAACCAGTGAGCAGAAGGTTCATTAAAACTAATTGAATTGGAAACTTGTCTGCCCTGGGAAATGTTAACTCTTTGTTGTTATCTCTTTTGTTATGCTCCTTTCAAATAAATTATTGTTCTTTTAGCAAACAAAATACTTTTTCATAAACATTTTTTTTTCCTTTTGGAAATCTTTTTCAAGAGAAAAAAAAGAGAAAATGTTCAGAAATTGTCATGTTAACAGCAAGAAGCACAATGAAAAATCTTAGTCCACTGTGGATAACATGTAACATTGTTGTATTAGTTTCTGGAAACACTTATAGGCATTGCAAATAATCTTGTTAAATGTCTGCTATGCTTCTTCCTTACTGATAGCACAAGAAAGACTTTTCTCACTTTAAAAGAGATAATCAAAGAGTATTAATGTAACGAAAATACGGCTGAGCAAATTAAAGCAATAAAATCAAAATCTGATAAAATCAAATTAAAGTAGAACAGCTTCTATGAATGGGACAATGAACCTTCATATTAACTTTTTATGTTTTTAAAGAGAGTTTCAGGAGAAGGAGAAAGGTTTTTAACAGGACCTACAGGATTTTACATGTAGTGGAATTGTCTGCTCCAAGAAAATATAGATTTTTTTTTAAAAAAAATGGCTTATAGTTGCCATGGTAGATTTCCGACAGCTTTAAAATCAATTGAAAATAACAGGCAACCCATTGTTGCTAATAACAGTAAATATTTATGACTGATTTAACCGAGCTTCAATACCAGTCAATCACTTTCTAAAGGATCTTTGCAATTCATTAACCTCTTTTTGCTGGTTCTGTCCCAGTTGGTATTAGCCATTAAGACAGAATAACAGGAGTAGAGTTTGATTTTCCTCTTGCTATCATTTATAGCTTATTTGTCCATCCCCTCCATTCAAGTGCATTGTGGTCCCAATTGATTGCCTGCTTAGTCCTATCAGCAATAACAGTGGCTTATAACCAAGACTGAAAATCATCATTACCTTCCCCAAGACAGTTTTGAGCATGCATTTGTCACCTTAATCCGGAAAATTGTAACTTTGTTTCGGTGAATAGTCAAATAATTAAATTAGGAAGAACAGGAAGATTGTTTTCCTCCTTTTTTTTAATATACATGGGGAAAACTCTATCAGGAAGGATTTGGGGTTTTGTACTTTCTGTGCACTTTTTTTCTTTAATATTAAGTATTTTATGAATGGCAGTTTACATTAAAACTTAATTTTAATGGAATTTAGAAACAAAGAGAACAAATAGCCTTTTAAAATATAAGGTAAATTAAGGCTTCTCCTTTTAATGGAAGAATAACATGGCCATCATTTTCCTTAGAGAGACACCATAGTGATAAACATAGAGTTCAAAGCAATCAGTTACTGGCTTTTAGACCACATTTTAAAAACATTTTCCTCAGCGATGTGCCAGTATCCCAGGCTATTTGCAAACAATCCAGAAATCTCTTTGCTTAGATACAGAGCATTGGCATGATACAGCAGCATATCAAAATAGCTTAATTTGATTTTCTTAGGCTGCAAAAGTCAGGGAAAGAACAGGGTCTGCCTTTTCCATCAGCAGGAAGACCAAGGACTGTGGCAAATCAGCCAAAGAAGAAGAAGACATCACCAAAGGAAGGGTTGTTGTATTTCCTTTCTGGGCTTAGACATCCGACAACTGCCTGGATAAGTCCTTGCAGTTTTCTTTGCCTTCTTCCTAGGACTGAGAAAGAGACTGGCCCAAAGTCACCCAGCTGGTTTCATGCCTTTAAGCAGAATTAGAACTCGAGATTTCCCGCTTTCTAGGCCAGTACCTTAATCACTACACCAAACTAGTTCTTGAGGAGAAGCTCAGTCTGGTCCCAGTTGGATCTAAACACTGTAAAACCTTCTTGTTTGTGCTGACATTATCGGTGGTGTCTCTTCCGTGTACACTTTATATATATATATAGTTTGCAAGCCGAAAACCAGGACTTTGCTTTTTTTTAGCTGAACCATGATGTGGAAATACCTAAGTCATGTACTTAAGAGAAGTGTTGCCTAAAGCACCACCTCTCCAGAGACTCTTTCTTTTATGTATTAAATTTATATGCCACCCGTCTTGCAGTCACATGACTCCTCTGCCAAGCTTTGCCAAAACAACATATTATATACTTGGATATTTTCTTGTTTTATCCAGATTCTTAATCTGAATGCATCCTTTTCAGACACCTATGCTGAATGTAGGAAAGAGAGATGGAAGCAGAGCTGCTTAACATAAAATACAGAGGATGACACCCAGAGCATAGCCCTGTGTAGTTTGCACTAACCTCTGGATAAAAATGAAGAGAGATCGATGAAATTTGGTTTTCACTGCCCATTAATAGGCAAATGTATGGATGAACCAATGCTGTAAAAAACTATTTCCTTGGTTATACCCTTTGTTCTTTCAGAGGTAAGGCTACCCAGGAATGTCTATTATTCCCAGACAGGAGATTTGTTAATGAACTGTCATTTGTATGAATTCAATCCACAAGCTCAGCTAATGTTAATATCATTTATTTCCAACTCAATAACAACAATATTTGTGGTATCATGGGACTAGTTGGTAAAAATGATTATATGGAGAACTATATTGTATGTACATCTTCTTCTCACATATATAAGAGAGATAAACTATGCATTTACACTCTGGTGATTATAGCATTGCAACACCATTTAACTTAATTCAAAATCTAAAATGTATATAATTCAGAGTTACTTTTCTCTTTCAAGAACATTATGGCACTTATTCTTAAATGTCCTTGGCACATACATTAACACAAATGTTTCTTTTTTTCTTTCTTTCTTTCTTTTTTCTTTCTTTACTTACTTATCAACCAAAATTTCTATGCCAAAATTTCTATCCCTCTCCTAAAACTCTGAGTTTTGACTACTTACAAAATAGCTAGATCTTTATCTGGAAATCAAATCAATATTAATAAAGCAGTTTTAAGATATTTATAATACAGTGTTTATGATCTAAAATTTCAGCTGAATAGCTTTATTCGTATAATGAGTCAATTGTTAACCAGGCTGGCCCCGAGTTCTGCAAATCAATGCAGAGTTACTCTATTTGTTAGAACGCAGCCCACTGTAAAGGACCAATCTGACCTCTTGAATGAATGAGGCGAATTATTTATTAGGGCTCTGCATATTTTGAAAAGTATTTTGAACATATACTTTAGATCTGATGAAAGAACATTTATCTGCACTTTATTAAAGCAACTTTATATAAATTGACATAATAAACATTTTTCAAGCTTTCATATGACCTAGGAAAAAAGGAACCACTGGTTTATGAGTCAAGTTAACTTTAATTAGTGCATTAATCAAAGCAGCTGTGTAATTGGAACATACGCTTTCTTTCAAAATGTTGTGACGTTGTTGAAATCTCCCTGAGTGTTACACGGCAGTTTTGAGCAGTTTTAGCCCCTAGAACAATATGTGGTTCCAATATTTATTTATTTATTTTGTCAAAAACATATATAGTTATATAAAAGTGGAAAACATAGAACATGAACAAGAATTATA
>JANHJO010004548.1:315862-330841 GCA_032468235.1 Pseudoxyrhopus heterurus | reverse complement strand
AACAGCTTCTATCCCAGGGCAGTAACTATATTGAATTCTACTGTATAGTGCAATATTAATGCAATATCGGGTTTTCAGTTCAATTGTATAGAATGTGAAGGATGTGTGTTTGTGTTTTATTTTTATACTTACAATGTACACTGAAAATGGCATTTAATTTCATTTAGTTTAGGTGCAATAAACTAAACTAAACATTGTAACTTTGAACGATCACTAAATGAACTGTTGTAAGTCGAGGGCTGTCTGTAGTTTATTCTATCAGGCCAGTTTTTTCATGCTGAACGTATTTGCTTCCAATTACATATTATCTGATTTGGAAGACTTCATCGCCAACTAGTCATTTCAGATCACTGTGTAAAAATGCAGCGCTCAGTGCTACAGACTTACTGCCCTCCCAGTTATGGATTGCTTTAGATGTTTGGAAAGACCTTATAGAATTTTAACACTCCCCCATCCTGCACCTCCTGAGGCTGAAAGTGTGGGGGTTTTCCCAAGCCAAATCAATCTTTTCACTTTCCTCATTGCAGCCACCTAGGATTTCAACATTCCTTGAGGCAAAGGCAACTTTCCAAATGCGTATGGAAACCTTGTTCCTCTTACCTTAAAGGAGACGCATACTTTCTTCCCTTCGCACGTTACCCAGAAGTGCAAAAAAACCCAAATGCGTGAGTCACTGGGTCAACCTCTTTCCTGCCATGACTAAGGCCGCACGAAGGAGCCCTGAACTTTGCTGCGTGAATCCGCTGAGGAAATCGTAGCCTCTCCTGAAATCGAACCCTCGGGTTTCCCAGATTGGAATGTGGTTCTCTGGTAGTCAAATCATCCCCAAGGCAGGCACAGTGCTGGGACTCAGCCTTAGAAAAGAGCTGTATGAGCCACCCATGCTTAAGAATTGGATCGTGTTTCTACATCCCTTCAAAATGAGCAACGATGGGTCTTTTCTGCTAGAAAAGTCTCTACACATACTAATTCTGAAATGTTTCCAGCAGGGATGAGTTCCTAGGAAGAAAAGAAAGAAAATGAGAGCTGAAAAGCCACCTCTCCCGCAATCTGTTGACGGTAGCATTTCTACTTCTGGTTAATTCAGTTTATTGCTGTTTGCACCCAGGTCTCTCCACTCTGGGATGTGGGATGAAAGCACTGGGCAAAAATAGCTTGTTTGCTTTTTTTAAAAAAATAACATTATCAGTAACCAAATGAATTTGCTTAGCTAGAAATCTGTGGGGGGGGAGCAGTGTTTGCAGGAAAATAACAGCCACCTCCAAGTCAAAGGGCTCTCATGTGAAAAAGCTATAGTGCTAACCACTTACACAACTCAATAATGGTACAGAAAATGAATCCCGGGCATGGTATCAAATGATACCCAATTCAGGTATACATGCAGGATCTTTCTGCTTTCATCAGAATGATTAAAACTGTGTCACAGCGCAACCTCCCACCTTTTATGGCCATGTTGTGCTTGGAAACTTCTTTCATCCATCTAATCCCATTTGCCCTCCTCCATGCATGCCACTGCCGCAGTCCTAAATTCAACATATAATTCTCCATTCATTAAAAACAATATTTCCATCAAAAGGCTCTTATCCTAAGCTTGCGTTCCTCCCCAGCTCGCTCAAGATTGGAGCAAAGGTGACTAAGTCATTGGCACATGTCAGATCTGGGGTGTTCAAGTTTCTGAAAGCTAGAAGCAGTTGAAAGGTGTTTCCTTCTCTTTCTCTCCTCCACCTTATTGTACTTACTACCAAGTACTTACTGTATCCCCCATCTGTCTTCTCCTAGGGATGTCATAACTACTTCCTTAACTTTTATGGGAATAGGAGGGGGGACATCTTGTGTATTCAGACCCTCAAAGATTTAACAGAATTTGGGACAATGACCAGTAGCATAGTAACTTGAAAGATTGTATTGGTATTCTTGAGTCCTTTGACTATAATAAACTTTCAATATTCTTGCTCATTTTGCAGCATTTTACTTTCTGTCGTAGCATTCACCTTCAAAAATGAATGAAAGCCATAAACATGGGGTTCCTGAAGTTAACAGTCATGGCTAAAGTGCATTCTTCAATGTAGATAATTCTCAATTATTCATATATAGACCAATGGTAAGATTGAATTGGCAGCTAAGAAAAGCTTAGAATGTCAAGGAGTTAAGGCAACATAGCTAAGCAATTAAAATGTAATTGAAACAGAGATACAATATAACAGGGGATAATTGTTTCTCATTTCTGCAAGTCAGCAAGGACCAGTTTTTTTCTTTGTAGCCCCTTCATTTTCCCAAGATCATTTCCTGACCTGTTTCACTCTAAATATTCTGTCATGTAATTTTCTGTTTTCAGTTTACTTTTACTTCTATGTTTTTCATTGCTTAATTGTTTAATGTTTAAAGTGTTCTTGTCTCATTACAAAACTCAATTAACTTACATTATTTTAGCAGTATTCACCATCCTACAACAGCAAGACGACATATAACTTGTGTCCAAGCACATTTTAAAGAAAAAAAATCACTTCCTTTTCATCAAGGGATACTTGCTTAAACTGTCTAATGAATACCTACACAAACATTCAATAAGAAAGCATGAAATCCATCGACGCAGGTGCTCAACATCCACCATGTATGAAATTGGCCTTTAAAAAGCACACATATACACTCTCACACCCCCAAAGTTTAGATTAAGCAGCATATGGAGAATGTACATTATTAACTTGCTTGAGGGCTGGTGTGGCATTTAACCGATACAAAACATAACATGTATGCATATAGCTTTTATTAAAATAAGAAAAACCAGGAGTTCTTCTCAACACATGCAAAGCAAGCTACTCTTTGTAATCCTAACCACAAGAGGATGACGTGGTTTCCTTTTTGTACCGCCCACCTCTTGGTCTGCCACCTGCCAAAGCCAGCTCTTTTTCCTCTGCGTCCCTCTCCGTTTTGTACAGAAGGAGCAGCAGGAGCATTGGCAGGCTAGAGCAACAGCAAGCAATGCCAGTGGGTGATGAATATCCTGTTGCTCATAGTTACAGTCCTTCAGACTGCGGTTGAAGTCTTTCTGCGATAGCATACACACCAATTCAAATTTTTTATATCTACGGTGGTGTTAAGCCAGAGCTCTCCAGAGCAACATGGATTTGGCTGGCCTTATCTGACTCCATGTATCCTATTGACACTGGGATAGGGTGGTGATGCCCATCAATTAATGAGTTTGGGGCTTTCTAAAAAGATTGGAAAAGTTCATGGAGGATAGGTCTATAGTAAGGATAGTTAAGGGGAATATAAGTTAAGGGGATAGTTGAGAGCGTTTTAACAAATTGCATCACTGTTTGGTTTGGTGGCAGCAGTGCCTCAGATAGAAAGTCCATTCAGAGAGTGGTAAGGGCAGCCGAGAAGATTATAGGAAGTTCGCTTCCCATCATTCAGGATACTGCTTATAAGCACTATGTGCTTAGAGCTCAAAGCATTGTTAAGAGACTCCACACACCCACTTCACGGTCTGTTTCTGTTGCTCCCCTCTGGGAGGAGGTTTTGAAGTGTTTCTAGCAGGACTTCCAGATTCTGTAACAGCTTTGTTCCCTATGCCATCCGTCTGGTAAACTTGCAAGATTTGTTTCTCTTGCCATGTACATGTATACATCCAAACTAGACTGTGTTGTTTCTCTGTGTCATACAATATACATGGGTATATGCATAATTATGTATGTATGTATGTATTTATTTATTTATTTATTTATCTTGTCATGTTTATGTTTAGAGGTGGAGACCTTTTGAGAACTGTATGCAACGTAATTTCATTTTAATGTATGCCAATTAGTGTACATTCAAAGTGACAATAAAGTTATTCCTATTCTATTCTATTCTATTCTATTCTATTCTATTCTATTCTATTCTATTCTATTCTATTCTGAACTCAAGTGGTCAGTGTGACATCACTAAAAAAGGGAAGTGAGTCCAGCTGCTAGTTAGGCTTAGAATTTTTATAAAGCTCTTTTGGGAGGAGAGGTGCTTCTGAAATACTGAGGTTTCTCAAAATTTCAAAATAAGTAAGTTTCAAAATAAGAATAGTAAAATTTGAAAATCTATATGTTGGAATTGTCAATTACTGATGTATGAAAAAGATAGTTGGATCAGAATTCCTGGGCTACCCAATGGGGCTGATTACAAAATCTGAAAGTCAGGTCCTATCCCTGGATGGGCTGACAAAGAGAGGAGGAAGAAAGATGGACAAAAAAGTTTTTAAAAATGGTGGGTTTGACTAAACAAAGCCCTTGCATACGATTGACATTATAAGTGGCAGGGCTCTGATTGTGCCTGCCATCTTGACTTTTTGACATCATTTGCTCCTTGGAACACATAGCCCATTCTGGCAGATATTTTACAAACTGAATTCCCAAAGCTTTTGTTCATCATTGCTGCAGTAAATAATTTTGGCTAGCCCAACTTTTGTCTGTGATGCATCACAGGAGCAAATCCGAGGCTTTTTCTATCTAGCAGGAATAGAAATCTGTAGAAAGCTCATGTTGGTGAGAGAGGAATGGCCATTTTTCCAGTTACCCCTTCTTGTCAACTTCCCGTGCAATTTTCAAGAACTCCCCTTATTCAGAAGGGGAAAAGGAAACCATCAGACCATTCAACACAGAGAGAAACAAAACTGAACAGATTACATTAGGACCAGCTGAAAGTTCCTATCCATCAATAGTCTGAATATTTCCCTATGCCTTGTCCCCTGCTAATTCTGGTAGGTTTTTGACCAGCTATTTATTTATTTGATTGACTAACTGATGATTGACTTCTATAGCTGCCCATCTCAATGAACAATTCTAGGTGGCTCACAATTCTTTTCCACTATCCTGGTGACTTTTTGCCATCCGTTTCTTCTCAAATCCCTTTTGGGTACACCTCTTCTAAAACAGCGATTTCTGCCACCTTTTTTTTAATTTCTAAGAGATGCCTTCACAGCTCCAAGGTCTAATTTTTGCTTCAAATTAAGGGGAGAGGAAAGGGAGGCAAGAGCATCCATTATAGACTCAATTAACCCAAATGATATACTTATGAAAAGGTTGCTACAACCTACCAACAGTAGCTAAAAGAAAACACCCAAGGCTATTTTGCCTATACGATAAAGCACTCAATAATTAACTATTCCTTTTTTTAGTTAACTAGGGCTTCACTGACACTAGGAACTATTAACCAATTAACAATTCTACATCCAACATGACTCAATAAATATATTTGTAAATGTGGTAGCAGAAGGAAGCACCACTGAGGTATGGTTGGAACAGATTGAAATATTAATGAACATATGCTTCAGCCTTATATAAATTAAGTCAGCCCATTGATTCATTGATCTTAATGTGGTCTATATTGACTGACAGAAGTTTTTGAGAGGAAAAGGTGTGTGTGTGTGCAGAGTAAGGCCCTTTCATACTATGCAGCAGGAATGCCAATAATGAGGTCAGTAGCAGGTTACATACAGCTACCAATATTTCTCTTGTGGCCTCCAGAGCCCTCTGAATAGACCCAGATTTTAAACCTTTATAAAGTTTTAATTCCTTAAAACCTCCAATATCTCCCTTCAATTGGGCCCACTTGAGAGAGTCTAGGAAAACTCATCATGGGACCATTCAATGTTGCATTACTTGTTTCACTCAGTGACTGTTATTATTGGTCATCACGTTTTCTGAAAAATTATTGTAACTCATGTATTTCTGGATTGACTTTATTTTATTATTATTCTCCATGGTTCTGTTGAAATTAATGTAACTTTTATATTTGTTGAATTATCCCGCAGTGAATTGTCCCATGGTGAATTGGCCGCGGCAAGTAGTCTCATTCCCAGAACACTGCAACTAATTTTGGTCACCACCACACTACAAAAAAGAAGTTGAGACTTTGGAAAAAGTTCAAAGAAGAGAAACTAAGATGATCAAAGGCCTGGAGACTAGAATATATGAAGAACGGCTGCAGGTTTTGGGTCTGGCCAGTCTAAAGAAAAGAAGAATTAGGGGTGAAATAATAGCAGTATTCCAGTATTTGAAGAGCTGCCACAAAGAAGAGGGAGTCAAATTATTTTCCAAAGCACCAGAAGGCAGAACAAGAAATAATGGTTGGAAGCTAATCAAAGACAGAAGCAACCTGGAATTAAGGAGAAACTTCCTAACACTGAGAACAATTAACCAGTGGAACAGCTTCCCTTCAGAAATCATGGACGCTCCATCACTGGAGGTTTTTAAGAAGAGACTAGAGACAGTCACTTGTCTGAAATGGTATAGGTTCTCCTGCTTGCGCAGGGGGCTGGACTAGAAGACCTCCAAGGTCCCTTCCAGCTCTATTCTATTCTAAATTCCTGTTTAAGATGTGCTGGTTCCATTTGGAGAGCAAACTTGCTGTACAAGGCCTAATGTACTGATTGAAGCAGACATGATTTCTGGATCTATGTTGTCTAAGGCATGTTTACATATGCACTTTGCTACTTCATCACTTAATCAGGTGACAATGTACATGTTTGAAGCCGCCATCACAGAGAACGCAAGTTCTAGAACTCAATTCCCAAATACGGTGTTTTGCAAAACATCTTTTCCCAGTATCAGTTGAAAATCACTGAGTACTAAAAAGGGAAATGAGCTATTGATCAAGATGCTGCAGAAGTCTTCGTCAGGCACCTGTTCATTAGTCATAAGGAAGTTCATTAGTCATAAGGCTACAGGTATATATATTGGTGGGTGTGACTGTCCTTGCAGATGTTCCATTCTTATGAATTTTTCCTGCTCTTAAGCACCACTAGGGGGCAATCGTCTTAAATTTCCAGGTACTGCTGGATGAAAGAAAGTCTTGCCCTTACATAACATTACAGAACTGCATCAAACTTAAGGATGCATTACAGTAATCAGCAACACAGTGAAATTTGCCACTTTCTAGCATCCATACGGTTGTTCCTCTTCCCACAGTTCCCACATCCTGGAATATGCATGGCGGAACACAAATTAAGTCAGCAACACTTAGGATAATCAGTTTTGATGATGGAAGACCCTGAGTTTGCCTCTCCTTTCTCTTCCAGAACCTCCCAAAGAATTCGATTTCCTGTAGTTCGAAGAACTGTGTCACAGCTGTAACAATAAGTAAGTACATCTTCGACACAGCAAATGTCAAATATTGCGGAGGAGAAAATGTTTTTATTATTTTACAGATTACATCAGAAAAATAGGCTTATCAGTTTTCATGTTTTCTTTGCTTACCCATGTAACAGTTTAAAACAATTCTTTAAACACTTTGGATGACCCACACTATTCTGTCTTCTGGACAGCAATCTATGGAGTCTCAAGTCAGTAGATTGCTCTACTCAGATCCTGAATTTCAGTTTCCTGTCTGGATATCAGGTGTGAAGGACCAGGTAGACATGTGAAAGGTCCAGTTAATCTGATTTATTGCTGAAACGCTTAGGCACAGGAATGTTCACAACTAACAGTTAGCACCTGCTTGGAGTTAGATAAAGCTCTATGGGATTCAAGGGGGAGGTTGGTCTCTTGTAGGGATTCTAGGCTGATACTCTTTTAACTCCACCCTCCAGGATTCTGCCACTCCTCTTCTACTTTGGCTTGGCAACTACAGCTTTCACCATGAAAGTGCTATCATTTTTCATGATGGAACTGCTCCTTATACTACAGTACTATTCTCCCTACAGTGTATCCTTCTTTTCTGAGTCCTGGACACCCATACTGAAGCAGCCAGAGCAACAGAGCCAAAAGAAAATAGGTTACATTCTCACCTCAACAGGAAAGAGCCCCTTGGTACAGTTTTCTCGCCGTCCCTACCTCAGCATGGAAGGATGACAAGAAACATCTGAGCTGCTTCAATAGGAAGGCCTCCAAAAATGGACATAAGTCCACAAATCACAGCGGCAGCAAGATCAGCAGTATCTGATAATGTTCTGCAGGTGATCAGGGCTGAGCCATAAAAATAATATCAGCGTGGAACCAAAATGTTTTTTAATATACTATGAAACTCTTCTAAGAACCAAAACATTTATAAATAATAAATGTAATCATGATTATGCTACCATAGTTCCCACAACTTGATTTCCAGAAAGAATATTAAGATTATTAAAAGAAATGCCTTATTTATTACTTATTTATTAAATATATTTATATGGTCACCCAACTCACGCATGCTATTCCGAGTAGCATGCAGCGTTAAAAATCAATATAAAAATCCCAGAAACTCTTCCCTGCTCATTTTTTTAGTTTTCAGTAATCTGCAGTTCAGTAAATATGCTGAAACTTTTTTCTCTCATACACACACGTTATCTGTATTATCAGATGTTTGAGTGAGAGATAAATATTTTCCTTTAAATTCAGTTGTAAAAAATCTACTGGCTGAATGCAATGTATAAACTCCATCTTATGCAATGTATATCCCGAGGCAGGACTATTCAATAGTTATCATTTATACAGGACAATTACAAATGAAATATTTGAATTACATTCTTTTTTAAGAAATAAGATTGACAACGTAAATGGCAATGTCCTGCATTAAAAAATTACCTGCAAAGCGATTAGCCAATCCAATAATTTTTACTCTAAGCAGCAAAATAACACTTTTCTTCCTATGTTTCTCTAACCAATTCCATGGGGAAGGAAAGT
The DNA here is from genome assembly GCA_032468235.1 of Pseudoxyrhopus heterurus. Lineage (NCBI taxonomy): Eukaryota > Metazoa > Chordata > Lepidosauria > Squamata > Pseudoxyrhopus > Pseudoxyrhopus heterurus. The sequence continues at coordinate 322,211 of JANHJO010004548.1, read as the reverse complement.
GAGAGAGGCAATATGTGGCCTTCTCAATGCTGAAAACCACATCTCCCAACATGCTTTACCCTTAACTACGCTGTTTTGGGCTGCTGAAAGTTAGCGTTCAGAATACCCATTGGATCAACAGATTCTAAGAGTATAAAAATTCATGTAATCCACATGCTATTAAATGGTTGTGAGGAGTTAAGTGCCCTTGGTATATTTAAGATTTTGATCCATACTCACACTGTAGCTTATATGCAACTGCATATAAATGTCATGTAAAATAGAGCTGACAAACAGATGATAGCCTCCCTGATGGTAACATCAGGAAAAGCCCGGGATTTCAAGTACGATAGTTGCCAAGAAAGGCCATAGGAGGCTTTCCAGCCATTCAGCCACTCTCCTCTGGATCACTGATCATCCTTCCTGGAATCAAGGGCAAAAAAAGTAACAATTGGACCAGGATTTCCAAAGTCAAGGAAACGAGGTTATTGGGATTTCCCTATTTAATTGTCCATTCTCATTTCATTGTGACGTCTCATGACTAATTTTTGTTAGAGTAGGTCTTTTAAAGAATTTCCCTTTAAAACTATTTATGTTCCTGAAAGCCTGTAGCAAAAGTATCTCTCACCTGTAATAGTGGTGGGTGGGTGGGAAAGGGCAGAGCAATCTTGTGAAACTTTGTCCCCTTGGATTACAGTTGAGGAAACATGGACTGATGTGAGGGATGTGGAAGGCAGTAGAATCATTACATAATTGCTTACAATTGACAGCCAGGTTAAATTGTTAGTAAATAAATCTTGGATAGATAGAAAATACTAAAGAGATGTTGAATGGAACAGAAAGGCCTTCTGAACTACATAAAGACTGTACATAGATGCATTCAACTCTGACCCTCTGAGAACAGCCATGAATTATGTCTCACAAGAAATTAACATTACATTTTGAAGAAACTCTGATCTGTTTCATATATTGTGCAAGGCTATGATTTATTTAATCATGCTTTTTAAATTATGTCTCATTTGCCCACATTTAGATCACTTGTAAATAAAGCCAAAGAGATTGCATTAGAGCTGAAGATGATTAGATTAGATTAGATTAGATTAGATTAGATTAGATTAGATTAGGGTTTAGCACAAAAATATATGCAGCCTATGGGAAGAATATTTTGTGTCTGCAAGTTCAACTTCATAGAGGGGATATTACAGGTAACTCTTGACTTAGAACCATTCATTTAGTGGCCACTGAAAGTTACGGTGGCATTAAAAAAAAGTGATTTATGACCAAAATTTGGGCACTTGGCAACTGGTTTACATATACAATGGCTGCAGCATCCCAGGGTCATGTGATCACCATGAGCCTTGGTGGTGCAGCGGTTAGAGCGCAGTACTTAGTAATTAGTACTTAGCTGCCAGCTGCCTGCAATTCAGCAAGTTCAAATCCCACCAGGCTCAAGGTTGACTCAGCCTTCCATCCTTCCGAGGTAGGTAAAATGAGAACCCATATTGTTGGGGGCAATATGCTGACATTGTAAACCGCTTAGAGAGGGATGCAAACCCTGATAGGCGGTATATAAATACAGTGCTATTGCTATTGCTATTTGTGACCTTCCCAGCTGGATTCCACAAATAATATCAGTGGGGAAGCCAGCAAGGAATTTAAGAAGTCACAGTCATATAATGTCTCTCGCTTAATGAATGAACTGTTTCACATCAAATTTTCTACTAATTGCGGTCATAAGTGGAGGACTATCTGTATCATTAAAGCCACCGTATCTAGGCTGTAAATTTAGGCTAACCAATAGAGGGCAGAAAAGTGATCCAGAATGCTTTAACACTTTATTGACATCTAGTAGATGCATGGCTCATTGCAGCCCCTATATGTTATTATTAATTTTATCAATAATTAGCTGAAGCGTGACAGCAGCAAAAGGCAGAATCCTGTCAATAATTAATACCTAGGATAAAGAATTAGGGAGGAAATCCTGAAAAGCTTACATGTCCCACTGCCACATTTCTGCAAAAAGAAAAAAGCATAGGATTGTACACTCAAAGAGAAATCTAACTCACATTGGATGATGAAAAAAATGAATATAACAATATTGATTTTATAAAGCACAAAACCTAGTTACTAGAAAAGCCTGCTTATAAGAAAAACTGTTGGTCTGCTTTTACACTGAAAGACAGTTTCATTTTGAAATACAGTTAAGCTTAAGATCTATTTTTTCATTTTATTCAACTTTAGCTTCAGCTACCACAGTCAGAGTAATGTAAATAGATAGTTTTCTGTGGATTGTTAGTGGAATTTTTAATTTTACTATTAGGAAACTATATTAGATTTTATACTTAATTCTGTGGCTTCAAACATGTCAAACACTGCTTGAAAAAGAAGTGAATACTACACTTATTATTGATATATATATTCAACCTGCATAATTTCGATGCATGAAATATTTTAGGCTTAATGCAATATTGGAGGAGTTTGATTACTTTTTCTCGGCTATCTGCAGAGTATATGGACAGTAGAACTTTATTATATCAAAACCCTTACCTGCACAATCTCATCAACTAGAATTTTTATTACTTCTTTGATTCATAATCTATTCCTGTATCAATCACGAGACTATTCCTGTTTGTTTTCATTGCCATGGTTGCATATTGGGTGGAAAGCTTTAAGGATTTTATAGCAATAACTACCAAATCTCTTTCCTGGTGAAAAGATCTGACCATTCCTCTGTGTTGTAGCAATTCTTTTTCTTTTAAAGTGAGAAAGTTCATTTTTCACAGGTTTATTTCTTATATAATTAGATAATTTGAATCTGCCATATGCAGGCTGTTGAATTTAAAGACATTTATCATGATTCAATAATTTTTGACATTCTTCCAAATAAATACATTCCAAAGACATTTAACATTTAAAGAAGTATGTCTTGATAATTTCCTACAATGGTCCATTGATCCGCTAACATATTGTTAATCAATCATTAATTAGCTATAATAGTCATTGATTGGTTTGCATTTGTTCCTTTTGATAATAGATACAGCAAATTACTCATAAGTGATAAACCTGAATAGCTAAACTATTTAGTTGAAAATTCATCAAATTTAAAAAGCAGTGATCTTGAGCAACAATTTTAATAGTACAGGTTTTCGTTGTAAACTTCTGACTGTTAAGCTGTATATTTGCATTGCAGAGAAAAACCAAATAGGAGATATCAGATGTAGCTCATATTTGCCTGGCGCTACCATAGTTTTGGCTGAAGCATTTTGTCCTTCACACAGCAAACCTTAAAATGTGTAGCGCTGGGACATAATATCAATGCACTACATTTCTCTACTAGTTATACTAGCAGCTAAGACTAAATGGAAAGTTACGTTTGCTTTAGAAAGGCGCAATCTTCAAGCTTCATCTTTCAAGAGGATTACATTTGGACTAGGATTTCCAAAATTCATGGCTCATAGCTATAATCCGTACTTTTCGAATGTTCCTTATACAATAGAAAGAACTTTTGCCCTATCACTTTCTTGTCTTATTCATCCTCACCCTCACACTTTGGATTTTTTTCCCCTATGCTAATTCAATATATGATAATATAGAAGCAAGGAAATGCATACTGCTTATGAGAGCTAACATATCTCAGACAATGCAGAGTCCCTCGGCTGAGAATTTAGAGGTGAGCACCGTCCCTTCATTCGGTCATGATTGGACAGGGGAAATCTTTAAAACCTTAATCTATGAGAGCTGAAGCGAAATGGAAAATAATTTTCACTCTCTCTATTCTGTACACAGGAGTTACGGAAGAGGTGTACTAGTTCCAGCAAATCATCCAATGTGTTTTATTTTTATTTAGTTATCGTACTTGTTAACTAGCCCAGTCAAATGGCTCTGGCACATGTCAGTGTCATTCAGTGGGGTGCTTCTAGATAGTAAGCATATTATGGCCAAATAAATTATTCAGTGACCCATTGCTGATATTACCGTCGTAACAGCCATCACAGGGTTTAATCTTTTTAAGAGCCATATGCTGCCTTAAACCCACCAATCCAAATCCAAAAATTTAAGCCCTGCTCTTTTCTTCCAATTGTGATTCCCAGCATCCTTCATCACTGGCCTTGGAGCTGCTAGTAGTTGTAATGCAGAAACATCTGGAGGGTCACCAATTTCCCATAATTGCAAACAGACTCACTTTAAGTGTGTGTATGAAGGCAGAATATTGTCTGTGCTAAACCGGCAGACATTTCCTGCCTACCATATTATACAGTGACTCAGTTGTTTCTGATAGTCCTGCCCATTTCTTCTTTTCTATTAAGCTATAGTGCTAACTATACCTTTCTTTCTTTCCAAATTAAAATGGGGTCTGCTCTCTATGACCACAAAAAAACCCGTATCTATGAATGACATTATATATATTGATGCACCTATTGATATTCAAACTTTTAGGAAGCATATGCAACAAAACCCAATAACAAAGCTAAAATCTAGTCCAAGACCAAATAATAATAATAATCCCTACTATCAACTGAGTTCTAAAAAGCATTTATAATTAAAATGTTTTGAATCCATTCCTATCTATACAGTGTTTACATGGGAATAAAGCCCAGTGATTTCAGAACACCTTATTTTCAATTACACATGCATGCTCAGAACTACATCCATTGAGTCCCTTAAAACAGTTTTTGCCCAACAAAACATTAGAGACATATCCCAGCAAGATGTCAGACAGGAACAGATAAGAATATCCAAACTTGCCATGGTCTGTTAAAAGCAACAAAGCTAAAATGTTTATTTTCAAAGCAGGTGACATTTATCCAGTAACACAGTATTACCACATTTTGATTTTTATGCCAAATGGATGATGGCTGTATAATTCAATGTGATGGATGTTGTTGTCAGGATGTGTGTTTGATATTCTTGTGGTGGTAATGTGTCTTGAAATGGATGTTCCCCCACTTTGCCATTTCCCATGGCAGTCACACAGAAAAGACACCTAGGGTGGGGTATAGGGGCAATAAAACAAAGAAAGATATAGGGGGGAAAATAGGCTCTTGATACAGTTCCTTAATATAAAGGTAAAAAACCCTGTTTTTGTTACTATGTGTACTATTACTGGATCTTGCAAAACAATAAAGCATGGATTAACACAATTGTGATAAAAATGGTCTTTTTATCACAAAGCAGTTATTTTACAGAATCTTACAAATTAAATCCTTCCTGATTGATTACAAGGCACAACAGGTTTAACTCATCAAATTAGCAAGAAAGGTATTTATTTTGGAAGACAGCAAACAATCATAATTCTTTTTATTTCTTACTTTCAGGCTAAATTACAGTGTCTATACCAGACATGACCAACCTGTGACCCACAAGCCACATATGGCCCTGGACAGCTAGTTATGGCACCTCAAAAGATCATAAAATTGTAACATTATTATGTGACTTATATACATTAACTGTATTATATATTTTATATATGTGGCCCAAGACAATTTCTCTTCATTCCCCGCAGCACAGACAAGCCAAAAGGTTGCACACCCTGGATATATATACGACAGGAAAAATTAAGGTAATGTTATCCATTCTGATCAGTACCATGGACAGCAGAGATGGAGGATGCTTCAGCAGCGTTTTCTATGATTTCTCAATCTTCGGTTTGAGAAGACTATACATTTTCCTTTAACAGCTGCATTTCTGTTCCCAAATGTTGTAATATTTTTTATGCTGCTATCTGTTCCGAAGAAGCTGCTATCTACTCTGAAGATAATACATATATAACATTTGGCTTGCAGTGAAATGCAGGCACATAACTGCCAAGGAAACTGGCCAACTCTTGCTTATGGCATTAAACCCACAGAAAAATGCAAATATAGTTGGCAGCTACAACCCACCTATGGATAGGAACATTTCAGTATTCAGTATTCGAAGTATACTTGTATACAGCATTTTCTACAGTCAAGAACCAGAATAGGTAAGTTCAGGGGAAAAACAGAGTGCTTCCCAATTTAACACTTCTCTCAAAAGCAAAAAAAAGAATAAAAATTAGATTTAAGTTAGCTTCCCAGCCCAAACATTTAATATATCTGGTACCAATTTTAATGGAAAATTGGGCTGCCAAAACTGAAAACATCCCTTGTCGAGAAATGCCAAAAGGTAACTCAAGGGCAACAAGCAGCCTAGAAGTTGCCTAATCCTGTCATAAATAATTTCCATTTATTCATTTTTTTAAAAATGCCTATTTACTGTGTCCTCAAAAGTCTGATAAAAATTGCTTGCTTCTATCTATCTATCTATCTATCTATCTATCTATCTATCTATCTATCTATCTATCTAACTATCAATCTATCTAACTATCTATCTATCTAATCTAACTCTATAT
>JANHJO010004548.1:274925-286624 GCA_032468235.1 Pseudoxyrhopus heterurus | reverse complement strand
TCCCCGGGTCATGTGATCACCATTGGCAACCTTCTGACAAGCAAAGTCAATGGGGAAGCCAGATTCACTTAACAATTAGGTTACTAATTTATCAACTGCGGTGATTCACTTAGCAACTGTGGCAAGAAAGGTTGTAAAATGAGACAAAACTCACTTAACAAATGTCTCATTTAACAACAGAATTTTGGGGTCAATTGTGGTTGTAAGCCAAGGACTACCTGCATATTGCATTTTTTTTTTTTTGCATCTTTTGACAAACATTCATTCACGAATGAAGGCGAATATACATGTCCCAGGATAATGTTGCAGGATACAAAACCAGAAGTTTTGTCTTCCAAACTTTTGGATTTGTGCTGGAGCCCATGTTTAAGGAACTGGCATTCATTCATTCTAACAGACCGCATGCTACCATTTTCCCAGCACTTGCATATCTTAAAATTTACTCATCCACTTCCCCATTTTTAGTAAATGTGCTACTATGATACACAAATCCATGTACTTGCTTTAATTTCTCTCAATTTATATATAATTTTCAGTCGTTGATTTCATGTCCCTGTCATTCCTGTACATCAAAAATTACAATCCATCTAACATTCACTGCAAATCATTCTAGTTCTCAGCCCACATTCTGACATGGACTGCAAACAAAATGCATGCATGTTCACATCTCCAACTAACATATCTCTAATGTCATTACAAGCAATCCTTAAGCTTTTTGTCCATAAGTATATTAAGCATTAAACATCCAAAGAGACAAGACACATTGCTATTTTTCTCCATGCTTAATGTTGAACCAAGCATTCCATTTATTTTCACCATGTTTTACTTTCAGAATGTGCCAGATTTAACATAGTTCAAAACCAACCTTCATCTCCAAATCCACACATAGTTCATCATTCAAGTCTATTCATTTATCATAGACTATCTCTAAATCAACTAAAGTTCAACTTTCTCCCATTCATATATTTCTCAATGACCTTCTGTAGGATCTCCGTGTCCCCTTCCTTGCACAAAGTCACACTGCACTTCCCTAATTTTGCTTCCTGTCACCTCTTTTAGCCTTTAAATCAGATTTCTAATCTTCACATATGTTAAATCTTCACTCCATAAACAAACTGCTAATATATTTTGACATTTATCCAGCAACACTATATATACCTATAGTTTTACCATTTTTCAACATTCTTACAGTATTTATGACCTACTGTAGTTTTCATCAGTTCTTTCCCCTGGACATTAACTTTTATAGCATTTGTTTCTGTACTAATCTTCAACCTATCACTATCATTTTCTTACAAATCTCTAAAATGTCCAGTCCATCATTCTCTAAAATTGATTTAACCCAAATGGACAAATGGATTGTTTTAACCAATCTCTCCAGACAATGTATGCTGCTTCAATAATTGCATAAGAGTAATGTTCCTTCTGCACATCTGTAAACATGTACTTTATCTTCTGTTTCTCCTTCTGACAATACAAACTTCCTTTATAATCTACGACCAAAAACAGATTTTAAGGAGATATAATGAAAGTATAGTACATGCAATATAAATCAGGGTTGGAAAACTGGTAGCATTTCAGATTTTGCTGCACTATAACCCCCAGTAACCCACATGCCATGGAAAAATTGAAAAATAATGGGAACAAACATTCAGAAATATCCATAATGCTGCTATTCCCCCGTCCTTGCTACACCTACTTATTCAAAGTTCTATTCGGTTCTATTAAGCTTGCTTTCAAAAATTATTTTAGTAAGACAGGTTGATGGCTTGCAGAATTGTTGCAATTTATCTGCCAAAAGCTGTGCATTCTTTTAGCCAAAACACTTCTACATTCATTTAAGATCTTTCTCACCTTCAGTTCATTAAGTATAATATTCAGATACATAATGAAGTTTTGAGCAGATATTACTCCCCTTTCAAACAAGGTTTCAGGGAGACCTAAACTATCTTATGTAGTATTTCTGTGTGTCCAAACATTTATTTCTATGTCTGAAAAAACAGACTGGGAAAAAAAAACCCAGAATATTAGCAACCTTCTTCAAAAGGCGGTGGATGCTGAAGTAGATGCTGAAAAGGAGAAACGGAGCTGGATTAAAAAACAAACTTAGCACATAAAATACTTAAGTACACATTAGAAAATAATTTATCTAAACACTCCTGACTTCCCTAAGCAGAAAAGGAAAGGAAAGGAAAAGCCAGTAAGTGTTTATGATGTTCTATGTGTAATTTTAGGGAGTAGCCACAAATACATACATTAAGGAAAACAAAATACTTCCACAGAGTTGCAAATCCACTGCTGATGCTTTTAGGGTTTGAGAGCTTAAATATCTCTTTATCATCATAATATTGTGCATATCTAGTCAGAAATAAATCTCACTGCCTTCAACAGATTTAATTCTAAGAAGCATAGCTTCTGGACTGCAGATTACATTCTCTGTTATACTATCTACTTCTAGTGTTATTTTCATATCCAGATCTACCTTTCAAGATTGCTATTCGGAGAATGCCACTTGCCACTAGAAAAGCGATTTGCCTGACAGAACACAGCTAGTCCTTGACTTACAATAGTTTGTTTAGTGACCGTTCGAAGTTACAAAGGCACTGAAAAAAGTGACATGACCATTTTTCGCAATTATGACTGTTGTCGCATCATCATGGTCACGTGACTAAAATTCGGATGCTTGGCAACTGACTCATATTTATGACGATTGCAGTGTCCCGGGATCATATGATAGCAATAGCACTTAGATTTATATACAGTGTCACAGTGCTTTACAGCCCTCTCTAAGCGGTTTACAGAATCAGCATATTGCCCCCAACAATCTGGGTCATTTTATCGACCTCAGAAGGATGGAAAGCTGAGTCAACCTTGAGCCTGGTGAGATTCGAACTGCCAAACTGCAGGCAGCCAACAGTCAGCAGAACTGCAGCCTGCGGTACTGCACTCTAACAATTGCACCACCACGGCTCTATATGATCCCCTTTTACTACCTTCTGACAAGCAAAGTCAATGGGGAAACCAGATTCATTTAACAACCATATTACTAATTTAACAACTGCAGTGATTCACTTAACAAATGTGGCAAGAAGAGTCATAAAATGGGGCAAACCTCACTTAATAAATTTCTCCCTTAACAACAAAAATGTTGGACTCAATTGTGGTCGTAAGTTAAGGATTCCCTGTATCTGGGTTCAACACTGAGTTAAGTTAGGGACTGGCCATCTTACTACAGATATTTCCGTTCTTTTCCTTCCCTCCCCTCCCCATCCCCTCCCCTCCCCCTTGGAAGGTGATAGATGATGCAACAATGGAAGGGTAGAAAGCTGAAATATTCATTTGTTGGTATAATTGAAATTAAGCCACTAAAGATTTAAAATGCTTATTTCAGCATTTATTTTCTTTATAAAATGAGCAAAAAAAAATCCCCGCTGCCAAAAACCGATGATTTATTATCAAATTTGATAATGATTTGGGTAGGTTTGGGTTCTGCTTTGTGCCAGAATATTTTGTTTTGTTATTATTTGGACTTAGTATAGTGATTGAATTCAACAGTTTGTTTATAAATACATTTATTATTATATCTGAACAAAGTTCAACAAGCTATGGCTAAATTTAATTGTGACTTAGTGCAATATGTAAACCTAGTCATTAACTAGATGGTTAGATCTGACTGGCAGATTTTGCTAGAATTCGTATCGATGACACATAGCAACATAGGTTTGGTATTTCCCTCTCTAGACCATGAACCGTCTATAATGACAAAAGGCTTGGAAAATATGTCCCCCAAGAATGGAAATGTTAGGTTTTGATACCAAATTATAAATATAACAATAGCTATGGTCACCCATGCTAAAAACTACCAACTTTGAATGGCAAGCATGCCCATAATGCTTGTCATGTGGAGCAGGTAATTGATTACATCATCTGAAACAAACTTGGAGGTCCAGATACCAAATTCTGAACCTAAGATTTGTCAGCACTTACAGAGACTAGCTTCATAACCTTGAGATAGCCCCTATTTCAGATCTAGATGCCATAGTAAGTAGCAAACTTCAAATAAACATTCATGCACGACCATGGGGGAAGAGGGGGGAAATGTTAAGTAAAGGTGTGTCATGGAATCACAGTCTACAATTACAATGGCCCATCATCTCCAGGGATAAAGACCTCTTACATGAAAAAATATGGGATTGAAGCAAATCATACTATCATACGTGTCTCAAAGTGATACCTTTTGGGACGTTGGCACAGAAGATCAGATGCTCAGCACACGCTCAAAAATAATTATTCTTTGTTATTGTCTTACATATTTAAAGAAAAGAAAAATTGTATTATTATACAATTTTTATTGTTTTTATTATTATTATATTTCATTCTTCTTGCTTTAGTAAACACTTACTTCTCTCTCTTGTTTCTTTGTAAACTAGGATAAAAGAGAGGAAACTTTCTCAGCAGTAATAATTTGCTTTCCCCATCTCTATTCGTGTATTAGTTTCTACTTTGTCTTGCAATATACTATTGGCCTTGCCATATACTATTGGCCTTGCTCCATGATCTGGGCAGTGTTAAAAACTAAAGTGTCCCTTGAGTCAAGCTTCATTCCTTTTGGCCAAACTCCATATGATTTTCTTGACAACAGTAGAGAAATGATGTGCCAAGGATTTTTTTTTTTAATTTCCCAGTATAGTCCTAGAATTTCTTGATATTCTCTCATCCAAGAACCAGGCCCAACCTTGCATATTTATGGAGATCACACATGATCACCTAGCCCCTGGTGTAAAGTCGAAACACTGCAAGAAGAAATTAATCACTGTCAAATAATAGAAAGAGAAATGGCTATCATTCTGCTATGATCTTAGTTTCATCAAGACCATCTCAGGTCTAGCTGCTTTGTTCAGTCCAGGGCTAGTATCAGAATATATTTCCATAAAAATAAGGTAGAACTCTGATAACACAACAAATGCTCTAACAGTCAGAAGTATCCCTGCACTCCTGTTTTACCACAGCCTTGCCGTTGGAGCCATGCGTTTTTAATAGGCACAGGATATGCAAAAATTCAAAAGATCCATCTTTCCCCCTGATCACCGCTCTTTGGTGGAATGAGCACATCTACTGAACTTTATGCTGACATATAACTGTTACAGGAAGGGGAATCCTGCCTGAAACAACACAGAAGCCTTTTTGTACAAATGTATGCCCACTACTAAGCAACTTGTTAATCCAGAACGAATATGTCTCACTATTCCTAAAAGCTGCATGGCAGCCTGCAGGGAAGCTCTCTCCTGCATTATTTTGAATTTTAGTTTAAAAAAGCTTGCAGTAATTGTAGCTCGTTTATGCTGAAAGCACATTTTAGAACTATTCTGTTTGAAGAGTAACTCCAGTCCTAAGCAGAAAGCCTCCCAGATTAAGAAATGTGCCTAGACTGTCTGCTAATTATCAGTTCATTTCCAGGTGTTAACTGTTGCCATGTAAGTGTTCAATCTCTTCAATCTCAGGGAGGTTTCTACTGGACAAACCAAGGCTGTGCCCGAACCAGGTTTGCAGTATATATGTTCAGTAAACTAAAATGTAAACTGACTGTTTCATGGCTTATTGAAAGCTTAGCCAGTGGTAAGTTTAGGCAAACAGCAGTTTGTGTCCTGTGTAGTTGGGGGGGGGGGGGGAGTTGAAAAAAATCATATTGACTCAAAAGAGACATCCACGCCAATTAAAATTGTCTAGGATCCCAATCCAAATGCCGCAGCCTCTGCAAACCTACAGATATCACTCAGTGATACTGTAGCTCATCTACTTTACATACAATCCCATGCTTGGCTGAATCCCTAGAGACCCATCACTAGTCTGAATAAACAGTATTGAGCTATATGGACCAGTAAACTGACAGCTTTTTAGGTTCTACTAATTTCAAAGCAATTGATCTCCTGTTAATATCCAAAGGTTTAAAGTCCCAGTCTATGTATGAATATACATTAGTTAAATGTGTTTTCTAGCACTGTACAGCCCAATCTCATGGATGTATAGTCAGAAATCAACATGATGAAATTCATACAGCTTTAATTTTTTTTGAAAATGTACATTTAAGCTCTAATTGCAGTCCCCAGAAATGCTTGATTTGGTAGCAAAAAGTCAGCTGAGCATAGTAAACTTATATTGGAGTGAAGCATGCATAGATGTTGAAATCTCTCATTCAAACTACTTCCTCTTTTTTTCCAGGAAAAAAAAAATGCTCTTCTGATTCATCAGCCAGAAAAGTTGAGGAAATGCAAGGCAACTAACTATAGTTATTGAGTAGAAAGTACGAGTAAATCTAATTCCCTCCCCTCCAGTCCTGTGTCTGTCCTTTCATTTACCTCCATTGACCATGTTGTGTGGGAATAAGTGGAACTGCAGCCCATCATTATCTGAAAGATTCCTGTTGGGAAGAGTGAATGAGTGACTTAGGGCTAGTAGTGCTAAACAGATCTTTCTGATTTTTTCAGTCTTGAGAAGTACAGCAGGAAGCACATTTGCTTAGAAATAAGCTTCACTTTTCTTTGTTCTCCAGTAGAACCTATATGTAGGTAAGAGGTGTGAGCATCTCAGATCTAGAACCACCACTCTCTGTTTCTTGTTCAACTTAGCTCCTTCACTTCTACTCTAAGAAGTATGCTGCTTTTGTTTGGTAGATGTGACACAAATTTCAAGATGTATTCCTCAGCAGGAACTTGGCAGCTGTTCGTATTCAACTACCACTTTATGGAGCCAAATCCTGAAAGAAGTCCAGGGAAAACTCTATCCTAAAGAGTGAAGTGGCACAAGAGATGGGCTTCTTTGCCTTTAGACCCTGTCTATAGATAGAACTTCTAACCAAGGAGAGACACTGGCTGTGCTTCTCTGGTATGATCCTATGCTGGATCCTAGGAATCCAATCCCCTCTCTGTGGGGCTTTGAAACAGAAGTGTCTATATGAACTGGAGAAGCTTCTTGGATGAGAAGCAAAACGTCTTCAAGCAAAAACAGGAAGTCCAGCTGCCTTTGGAAAAAGCACCTTTGAAACAGAAGCTTACTGTTATCATACAGTAGCCATATCATACATGTCACTCATTGTTGGTGGGAGAGTTTTAAGATGGGAGGGGAGGGGAGGGGAATAGATGGTAGGGTCAGAAGCCCAGGACAGTTAGATTTTCTTCTGCATTTCCTTAGGTTTTTCAGGGTCTCTGAAGCCCTGGCAAAAAATCAGGGTAGGCAAACAGCTCTCAGCTGTAGGTCAATCTGGACTTTCAGCTTTGCAGTCTGCAGTGTTGGTCCTGCTAGCACTAAGCTTCCCATTTACAGTGAGTTTTCTCTGCAGCGCTGGGTTGCAGCTGAAAGGAAGCAATGGCCATAAGTTTTTGGAGACTGAACCGAGGAAAGCGAGCCTCCTGTTTGTGCAAATTCAGTTCTAAGCAAATTCGCAGGACACACCGAATCAAAATTTCAGCAGCCATCTTTTGCCCCAGCATATTGTACAAAACCAGCCTATAGCCGAACTGTACTGGAATCCCAGCAGGCTGGTAACTTCAGCAATCTACGGTTAAGTTAGCCGTGTATACAAGTCCGTGGGAAATGCATCCTCTCGGGCGCGCTAGACAACGTTGGTTGCTTTTTTGATTGTTGGGCAGAGAGGGGCTACAGACTTTGCTTGGAGCTCCTAAGCACTGAAGCAACAGCTGCAGATCTTACCAAGCAATAAGTCTCCATCTGTCGAAGAACAGGACTGAACCCCCACATGAGTTCAGTGCACTTCACGATTTCAAACTGATTTTTCTCGCTGCTTTGTTGGGAAGCCGGGCAAACAGACGCAAACAGACGCTTGTATTTCCGAAATTGGGCTAAAATCTTGTTTCATTTCTGAAAGCAAGGGCAGGGCTGTTGCAGAACCCAGCCAATGAGGATTTATTCAAGAAACCACAACTAAGAAATCCGTGCCTCATCTTGATCCGAGAGTCCCTTGTCCTTGGGATTGCAGTGCCACTCTATTGTAGGATTTGAAACTAAGCATCGCTGGTCCTGTCTTGCGCCAGAGGTGGTCAACTGCCTTTTAACTTAGTATGTTATGCGATAATTGGTTTAAAACTTCGTGCATGATACCAACCTATAGAATTGGTACAAGTCAACTCTGTTTTAGTTAGCCTCGTTGGGGGAATACAGCCTGAAAGTTATTCGTTGGCTAAGACCTTTCGATCACGGGAGGCAAGCTGTCTGCAGTGGGCTTGTCTGGGACCTTGGGGCCAATGGAGTCTCCTTCCGAGGCAGAGCAGCTGGCACAAAAACAGACCTGGTATAGCAATAGCCAATTCAACAGCCCCCTTCCAGTGCCATCCCATTCCTGGGATGGCATTCCCATTCAATTCCATCTTCCTCCTAATATCTAACGACCCGGTATGTATACAATAAAAATCCACTAAAGACAAGCTTCTTGTGTTTCATTTATTATGGGGGGACATTAAAAGCCTTTGTTTACTTCTCTCCTCCCTCCCCGCCCCCACTCGCAGTCATGGCTCTGAGTTCTTCTGGGCTCCATGTTGTCTTGGTCTTCATCCAACCGGATCTCTGAGGACCAAGGGAATATAGCGTTGCAGCAAACCCATATTGGGACTTGTTCGGATTTGTCTTAGCGAATGTCTGGATCTTGTTACTGTGATTTGCGAACGAAGGTTTGTCAATCAGTTATGATTTCTTCAACAATCTTTGATTGAAGAGATCCAAGAGTTGCCGGGACTTTAGAATCCAAACCCTGATTAGTGCGAAACTAGTGAGATCTTCCTGAAGGGTCTCAGCTTAATTTCTGTTCGAAAAGGGCTTGATTCCTTTCTATCAGATGCCTGGAAAATAGTAGAGAAGTAGGAGTCAATTAGGAAGGCAGTTGTGCATTGGAGGAAAAGATGCCGGCAACTAAAATTAGTTTTATCTTTCAGTCGGTAATGCAGGTATTAGGATTTCTTCTTCTGTTTTTTGTTTTTTTTTAAATGGGATAGGTCTGTCTGGATTGCAGAAGAGCTTCGAATTGTTGAGCTTGGCTTGCAAATAAATATCTTCGACATGAACTGTGAAGGGCTGGGAGGTTGCAGACTGGACGTTCAGTTCAGCGGTTTTGAAACTCATTGTGGACCATCTTCTGGAAATCGCTGCCTTGCGCTCTTGCAGTAGCCCGGTGGTGATTTGCGAAAGATAAAATAATGCAAAGGGACGCTGAAGCAAATTATTATCAATATATTTTATTCCTGATTGCAGCAGCTAGGACAAACCTAGCCTCAAGATTTTAGGTCGATGTACCAAGTTGAAAGCGGGGGAGGGGATATTTGTCTCCCTAGAATAGATGGAAAGATGAATCGTGGATGAAGAAAAATGTTGTCGAGAATGGAAGCGTTTGGGGTATCCTTGCAGTGAAATGGTCGGTTTTCAGGTTGCAGAGGTATTCTCCCTTATCTGAGAATATCTACCAGTGAAATCAGATGATTTACATTTGAGCAAATACCCAGAAAGGGCACTGGCACTGATTAGTTTACATTACAAACCTATGAATTACCAACATCACTTCCGAAGTCAATCCCATTGAATTCAACAGAAGCATACCACCCAGTTAAAATGGGCATAGGATTTGTAGCCTTCGTACCAGGCAATGAAGCTGAATTCCCCAGTGATGGGATAACCTTCACGGCATGGAGCAACGGATGGGCTAAGCCTACAAAATGTAGAACAGGTACTATGAACGGAAGGCGGCAGGTAGAGAAGACCAACGGAGGAAGAGGAAATCGGCCCAGGATTTCGCGGGTTGAAATATTTTTCAAATCAGTAAAACCCTGACGTCGAATCGCATTTTGCATTCCGGCCACCTCAATCCTGTTAATGCCTCAGTACTGAAACACTTTTTTAAATAAAAAAAAAGCCTAAGGAGGCAAGTGGAGGAAACGGACTTAGCCTACGGGATCATAATATTTATGATGCATCCGGTCCTTTCGCAGAATCCCCGGGGCGTGTCTTTCTTTACGGTGGAAAAAAGAGGAGGAGAGCGTTAGGTCCGGCCCAGCGTCTTGCGAGGACGGCCGCTCCATCCTGCCGATCAGCCCGCTTGGGATGTGACGGGTCACCCTACAGGTTCGCAGGGGGTGGAAAGTCCCCACTCGGGAACGGCAAAGAAGGGTTGGGCAACGCTAAGTAGCGCAACAGGTAGGGCAACCTAGGCTGCCAGTTGCAAAACTGGGCATCCCTCGAAAGGAACAAAGTTTCCCCCCAACCTCCTTTCATTCCTTGCCGTCAACAGGAACTTCCCTGTTGCTTGCTTGGGGGGGGGGAGAGGGGAGCGGAGGGGGGAGGAAAGTGATGGCCAAGGGCAAGTGACCCAGGAAGGAACTGACCACAGCACGTCGCTTTCTCTCCTATTGAGATATACCCGAGATATCAGCGACGCGCCAGCTACAGGCCACTCCAGTCACCTTCTCCCCAAATATTCTTGCTCAAGTTCGAGAGTCAGTTTCCTTTCACCCCAGGTAGTCCCATTCAAGTTATTGGGAGTCAACCCCGCCGCGTTTCCCCAAGGCATCGCATTCGAATGAATGGACCTCTAATTCCGCCTCCGGGAGTCGCTTTCCTCGAGTTAAGTCCCCCCACTCATTCGGGGCTATTCCTCTACCGAGGAATCTTGCGGCCGCTGAGCCAACAGCTTCCATCTCCCCCGCCCCGCCACTTCCCCAATTGTCCCTTCGCTCAAGAAGGCGCTAAGCAGGGACGGCGAGAACGGCCTGGTTTTTCCAGCCGCTGAGAGCCTGGCTTGCGCTCAAAGGCGCCCTTCAACCGCGTCCACAAATACAAGCCGAGCCCCCTCGCTGCGTCCCCAGCTTCGGGCCGACCCGAGACAAAAAACAAGCCAGCCGAAGTACAAAGGGAACGCATTCCCTCAGCAGAGGCTTCCCCTCAAGAGGCGGCGCGGAAAAAGCCTTCCGAGGTCCTAAAGCGCCCCAAGAGCTCTCGGAGGCGGGAAGGTTGGGAGGAATGGAAGCGCCCCAATGGCGGGGCGACTGAGGAAAAAGCCGCCTCTCCGCTCGTGTCCCCCCCACCCTCGCCCCTCTCCTTAGTTCTCTCACTGGAGAGGCGGCTTTGCTTTATTTCTGGTTAAACTCCCCCCACGCCAGATGAAAACCTCCATCTCCGCTAAAAGTAAAGCCTAGAAAATTCAGCCGCGTAGGAACGCACATTCCATCGCATGCTTTCTCCGCGGCGCGCCCCGCAGTCGCCCATCCAGCGGAGCCACCGCTCGCTCCCTCCCCACAATTATCAGCGAGGCGTCGCTGGAATTCACACACAACACAACCACACACCAGAGGCACACAGACAGGCATGATAACCACTAATATCAGTTATAGCAGAGCTAGCCCTGTTTCCTTTGTTCTAGCCAAGATCAACAAACATGTATTGGGTACCAGTTGCACATGTCCCTAAACTGGAAGACTGTGCTCAATGCCATTCATGCTTTAATTACTTCCCAATTGTATTGCTTTAATATGCTCTGCATGGAGTATCACTGAAAAGCATTTTTCATCCTTTGTTGTTGTTAGTTGCGAAGTCGTGTCCGACCCATCGCAACCTCATGGACAACGTTCCTCCAGGCCTTCCTATCCTCTACCATCCCCCGGAATCCATTTAAGCTTGCACCGACTGCTTCAGTGACTCCATCC
>JANHJO010004548.1:246950-258407 GCA_032468235.1 Pseudoxyrhopus heterurus | reverse complement strand
CCGTGGGCTGAAGCAGCGCACGAAAAGGAAAAAGTGAGAGTTGGGAGGAGGGAAAGGGGGAAGAGGGGCGGGGCGGCGCGTGACGCAAGGGGACGGTGCCATTGACGCAACAGGCTTGGGATGCTCCGAAAATAGCAATCGCGAAGCGCCCAGTTTGCCCTGGTGGTGCCTGCTCCATTGCGCTGAGAAGACGGGGAAGCAACAGACTGAGAGTGGGCCGGGCTATTTTAAGGCTCTGCGAATCGGAAACTCGAAAGCAGCCAAGACGAGAGGGTTTATTTTTAAACCTTTTCCTGGGCGCTGCGTTTCGAGGTTTGAAAAACTTCCTTTTCTCTAGCTCTAGGACTGAAGCTGCTCCAAAGAGAAGGGTTGGGCTACCCATGGGGAGCGCTGACTCCCTCCTCCTTTGTTAATGCTGTCAAGCCCATGTAAGAAAAGGATGTAGTTGTTTAGAGTAAGTAACACGTAATAAGAATTTAATAAGCGTGGGTGTGAGAGGTGGTTCCGAATAGAGGAGCTCGCAAATAACTTTTTCTCTCGCTTGAACGATCACTTTTTTTTTGCAAAGGGAAGTCATAAATGATTCTCTGCAGCGGTGGAGAGGGAAGGCAGCTGCCTTGGCGGCCGCAGGCAAGGTGAGCGCCCTCCCCCAGTTCTTCCTTGCCACCCGCGCCTTGAAACTTCTGGCGGAATAAGGCCACTATATCTGGGCTGCAAAACTACGGGCGACCACTAGATGTCGTCAGCCCATCGACTTGCCTCTCTCTCTCCGCTGAATGGCACGGATTTTAGCAGCCCGCACACCGTAATCAAGAACAGGGCTACGGTGAAGAAAAAGCCAGGGACTCTCCTTATACCTCCACCCAGCATCACTCCTGCACCAGCTGGCAAATTTCAGGCGATTTGCTGTTCCTTTGCCACCAGTATTGGGAGGATCACTAGGCGGCAGCAAATAAGATTTTCAGTTTTTCTTTGGTGCCATCTTGTGGTCAACTGGTTTTCTGTTGCTCAGCTGAGAGGTTGCCCTGCGGCCCAAATAACTTCCACACAGGGATAGCTAATGTGTCTCCTGTCCTTATAATTGGCCAAATGGAGTGTATTTTCTTTTTATTTTCGAGGCTTTAAATATTTTTGCTCAAAAATGCAGTATTAATTTGGACCGCATGGACTACAAAAGAATGAAAACCAAACAGCTCAATCCTTTTATATTAGTCTAAAGCTCTTCCGAAGTTGCCCAATTAGAATAATTTAGTATTGCATTTCTCCAATCATGTCAATAGGGGGCTGGACTCTGCAATCAACATAACCAAGAACATTTGAAGTAACACTGGCAAAACCTGGGTGTATTTTCTAAGATAAATGCATAATCACTTCCAATAATTCGTTGATTGTAAAATCTCCTGTCTTCAATATTCAAGGTTGATGTTTCGAGTCAACAGACATGTCCTTTGCCATTAACAATTTCATTTTGCGTGTGCAAAATAATGTATTGTATAATTTGCCCCAAAATAGTTGTGTTCTTTAAGAGGGCCAGCTGCTATTTATTTCAAGGAAGTGGCATCCTATTAAAAATCTTTTCTATACAAGCACTTGAAATAATGTCATTTTTCTATATTACATCATGAATGCTAGCAATAAGACATTATGGCTCTTTAATTTCTTTATATTTTTTTCTAAACCCCTGGGGACGCTACACACATAAGAATTAGTATGGCTATGGAATTTAGAATCTATAGATTTATGCAGGCATCTTAACTTCACTGCCACAGAACCATTTTTACAAACCCAGACTGTGACATTTTGTTTGAAAAGTACTATTCTAGTAGCGACTTTGATATAAGTATTCAGAAACTTTCATGTATGCCTTGGTAATACATCATAGGATGAAGTTATTTTCATAATTGAAGCAGTGGGTGTGGAGAGCTATACTGAAACCCAAGCTTCTACAATTTGGAGGAAATGAGGAATAATGAAGTTATTTTATAACTATATGTATGTACACACAAGAAAATACACACACATTTTTAAATTTAGGAAATTAATTACAGGTAAAAATATTAACATTCAAGGTGGATTCACAAAAGAATAAAAGTTATCCCTGTGTTTATATTGTATTTAAACAAGGTTAAGAGGATAAGAAAATTATTCTATTCTCGTTGCTGAGTTTATACCTCAATTGACATGTCAAGTTACTTGCATGTTACTTGCAGGAGATGATCATTAAGTGGGAAATATGTTCCTTATATCATAAGGGTTGTTTTTAAATTAAAATCTCCCTTTAAAAAAAAATCAGAGGGGGATTCTGTGGTCAGATTTTCTGTCAAATACCAGATGGTGCCCTGCATAATTTAAAACACTGCACACCATTTTTTTTTCTTCTGTTCAATCATGTCTATTTCTCAGAGGCTGCCTGGAGAAGGTCCCTGCAGTTTTCTTAGGTTTTTCAAAAGTGATTTGCTATTCTTTCTTTCCTAGGGCTGAGAGACTGACTGGTCCAAGGTCACTCAGTTGACTTTTGCTTAAGGCAGAATTAGAACTCACCACCTCCAGTTTCTATCCCGATGCCTCTTAACCACTATACCAAATTGGCTCTTGTGTTACATTACAAAGCTTCATATTATAAAATCTGCAGCTTATAAAAGGGAATGTGATAAAATATATAAAAGCAACTACTTTGCGTGTATGTGTATATGCTTATATTAAGTTCAACAACTTTCATGTAAGTGGCTATAGGGAAAGTCTAAATGAAAAGTATTATATAAGAACACAGTGCTCATAATAATTTAATGATACTTCTGTAATTAGGATTGAATCCTGAATGTGAACACATTTACTTACAACATGGGTAACAAATTAATTTCTTATATTGGAGGTCTGAGCACATTTATTTGTCAGTGTTATTCCAAGAATTTAACTAAAAAGACAATGAGGCTTGAGGCACAGAGATTTTTATTTCTCAAACATGGGAAATACTGTAATTAGGAGTATATCAAAATGAATAAGATGCTACTTCTCACACCAACCTAGATAATTTATATACCAAGAATAAATGAAAATATGGATGATGCAGCTTGTAATATATAACAATTATTTTGTTTGTAAGATTCAAAATAAACAATTTCTCTTAATTTAATGCAAACTGATTCTAAGTGTTTAAAAATGAAAACAGAGTCTTCAAATGTTGTTTCGTGTGGAAGAAATGGTATAGGTAACTTTACCTATATTAGAGCTGAGAATATTGATTGCCAATTTAAGACATGCTCCAACTTATGAGCTTCCCCCCAGGAACATGCATGAATATAATTTCAGGAAAGATAACAAAACCACCAACCGGGAAGACTGTGATAATGGCCTATAAAAAGAAAATTATATCATAATATGTTTGTATTAGCAATAACAAATAATTTTAGTTTTTAGAAAACATGTTTCTGTATTTTAACTTGCATTTGAGTAAATTTTCCTCCTTTTTTTGAAAACCATATTTATGAGAACTGAAAACTAACACTGATAAAGTATGCTTTCAAAGGAGGTTGTGTACAGATGGAAATGGAAAAAAAATGTTTTTGGACTATTAATAGTTGAAGAAAGAATTTAACTATGTGCTTTTTTTTTACCCTCTCCTCAAGTACCATGATAAATCTGCCAGAATGCCCTGTTTAGGGCAATTAATCAAAGATACAAAAGATTCTTTTTTTAATCCATTCATACAAAGATACAATACTATAGGATTTAGTTTTAAATATTAGTTGCAATTTCTGCTGATGCCAACATCTCAGTATAGAATGAATGTTAATTACAAAAAAAAACCACAATCTCTTTTTGCATCAATATTTATTTCAGTTACAGTTCTTGACAAAGTAATACTTTCCTCATGTTTTAGTTACACTCTCTTTTACACTGTTATTTGTATAATATCCCTAAGGCATATTTACTTTTGAGTATGATTTATTGATTTAAATGCTTTTACAATAAGCAATATGCTTTGCTTTTTCTGATTATCATAAAGAGTTTCCCATGCTATATTTGCAACATTATAGAAGTAACATAGTTGGGCCCTTACATTGTTAGGTACATATTTAATTACCATAGCTTTAGAATCCATGTAATATAAAATTTCATTGCTCATTTTAAAGTTTTGAAGTTAACAACATAAACTTCAAGTTGAGTAATTAAGTAATCCTTATATAGACACTTATTAAAGTATTTATACATATTATCTTAAATCTACATCTATCATTTTGCCAATTAAAATTAGGACTTTAATTGCAATTAAGTAATTTAATTGCCAATTGAACAGCAAAATTGCTAAGTGACTAATTTTAATGCCTATTTTAATTACCAATCATGACTGGGGAGGGAGCTAATCAAGCAGTATCAGAGTAATGATGTGAAAAAAAGAAGAGAGAGAACAAACATCCATGGCTCCATGCCTCAAAAAAAAAAAGTCTACGTTAAATGAATGCAAACAGTTTTATAGATGTAACAAAATCATGCCTTTGGATACCTAAATACCTGTACAGAGAATTCAGTGTTAAGAGATTCACTCTCTAGACCTGGAATGATAAAGGAAGAGCAATTTGACATTTTGTGGAATTCCTGCAAAAAAAAAAAAATCATCATCTCCATCATCTCCAAACTGACAGCGTCTGGAATTCTGGTTACCAAGTACAATTTTAGCCCCAAATGCCATTGTAGGTTGAGAACCACCCTTGTAACCTAACCGTATCTCAACGAAGTATATTTCAGAACAAATTAACTTGGGAGATTAAAAATAATGTTAATCTACTGGATTGTTTTGAGGAAAAGCTCTTCAATTTTCTGTTCTTAAAACGTAAGGGTCACCTATGATTAGGACTATATAACAACAAAAAAGAGTGTCAAAATATTAATATCAAAAAGACAGCAACTGCAATAAAGCCAGAGTAATATTTACAAGAAAACATTAGAGTCCACAGCATAAAGTATTTATTGTATGTTGCCTTTGTAATGAAAGGCGTATGTCATTGTGTTATCAGCAATGCTATATAGTGACAATTGAGCACATGAAAAGATGGATGATGAATACGTCTGAGCCAGTGGAAGCCACATTTTAGGAGATCCATATTAAAATATATTTCACTGAGAGCACTGTTTTCTTGGAAGTTTCCAACTAGTTTCTAGCGTTTAATGTTTCCAAAATCATTCTTATTTAGAGAATAAGAGACACCTTCAAGTTAACAAAATATTTTCCATGTCGGCCCTTATAATAAAATCTAAGAGAAAGGTAATTAGAGCTTTTATGGGAAATATTTCTGCATAGCTTGTATGCAAAATGTTTACTTCTAACAGCAGACAGTGTATCAGAGCTTCTTAAAAGGCCTATACTGAGTTGAGGTTCAGAAGAAACCTTTCTCATTAATTGCTTTCTCAATTCATAGAAAACTTAATAACATTCCCTTAGCTAAACTACACATTACACTGCTGATATAGGTAACATTAGTGTAAGGGTTTCCTCTCTATAGCAAACTTTCTGGAAAGGTATTTTATACTGGCAGAAGTTGAGAAGGAAATGTTTTAAAACCCCAACTTGGAAGTATTTTGTGTAGAGATGCTGACTTACATGTGTGTATGCATATAGGCAGTTTTAGACTATTTTAAATTGGGCTACTGTAGGCAAAACCACCCTCATTTTTATATCTATGGTTGTTAGACCATTCTTTCAATGGTTCATTATATAAATGGTAGAGATTTGGAATGATTATATGCTCATCTCCAAAAAAAAAAATGCTAGACAACTCAGGAAAAAGAACTGATTAAATCCTAGAAGTTGCAGCCTAGGATAGCTTCATCCAGTCCGTTGCAGAAATAAAATATTGTAATAGGATTTTTTTCTTTCTCATTAAATCTATCCTTAAAAATTAATAGATTGGTTTGCATCCATAGTTTGTAAACAATAATTAGATATAAGGGAGAAGCATGTGCTCTGAAACTATAAATAAAAAGGGGGCAACAATATAGGGTTAAAAATGCCTTGAAATATTTTCTACCTCTTTTATGTCAGAATCAGAAATTATGGAAAACTACAGCATTTAGAAGCAATGTTCAAAATCTAAACACATAAAAACACTTTCCATTAAATCTGATCTCTGTAAAGCCTTTATGCAAAAAGAGCGTTTTTCTAATGTAGTTCAGAATACAGAACCTGAGGCAGGCAAGGATGATAAAGACAAATCCCTTAAGAATACTATTTTAAGGACTATGCATGTTTATTCTGAAGTCAAGTTTGTAGAATTCAACAGGATTTCCCTCTAGAAATGCATGTTTAAAGCTTAGAGAATGCTATTCTACACAGATTTATTTCAAACTTCTCAGTTAAGATTAGCCTTATTAAATCAACGGGACTTTGTCATGTTGTTTCATTGATTTCAGTGAACGTATTCTATTACTTTTGGAACTAACCCATCAACAAGAATCTGAAACCAACCCCAAAGAAAATATTGTGTATAAAGTTGTTAATATTTTACATAATGGTATCTCTGCTAACAAATAAATATGAATTGCTAAAGTATACATATAATTCAAAAGAGGATAGCTAACCCTTTTCTATAATTGTTATGGAGACTGATTAAGTAAGATAAGTAATTGAGATAAATATGCTTTTTAAAAAACCATGTGAAAATGTAACCTTAGAAGACAACAAAATACAAATTATTAGCTTCCTTCAGCTTTAACTGCATATTTACCTCATTTTCTGGAATAGAAATTGGGGAGTACAAACACACACAAGTAGAATGTGATGTTAACAATATTTTAATAAGATATTACAGTTTTAAATACATGTAATTCTTCTTTGTCAGGTTATAATATTAAGGGGACTAGGCCATATAACATATTTGACAGTTTCCAGGATCCTAGCTGACAAATAGATGTTTGCAGGTTTTGAAGTCCTTCTGCACTTTGCTCTCATTCTTACTAGGCACACTGTAAAATCCACTCTGTTCAATACCATACATATTTCTCCACAAGCCATCCCCATTCAGTGCAATCGCATTTACTTCCCAGGGAAGGTAGCCGCTTGCCTCTGAGGCGAAAGGTTGTGCCCCGCATAGGATTACCACCTTATTGATTTTAAAAGTCTCCGGTCAAGGAATATAAATTGTCCAAAGCAATTCATCTTCTTGTTCAGAGTCATTAAATTCCCCCCCACCCCCGAATATATTTGATTGATATTCTTGGGAGGTGAAAGGCTAAAGGGGGACCATATGGCAACATGTTGCATTCCATATGTTATCTGCCCATCCATGCTTAAGCTGCCATTAGCAACATCTGCACCTAGTGGAAATCCAGCTGCGCTGAAAGCTATTGTCAATTAAACGAAGAAAAAGAGATTTTCACTGTCAGCAGAATATAGACCCGTTTTTCTCCGTCTGCAAAGGCATAAACGAGTGGATTAAAAGGGAAGGGAGGAGGGGTGATACCAGGCGAGATTTCTTTTTCTTTTCTTTTTACAGGAAATGTGCTGTACGGTTAAAAAAAAAAAAAAAAGCACGGATGGGTGAGCAAACGGATCGAGGAAAAGATCTGCAAAGCTTCCACCACGACACTGCAGGTCCTAAAGGCATTTTTTTTTTCCCCGGAAGCTTTCAAAAGCGTAGAAAGAGCTTCTCCCCGCCCCTTAAGGTCTTCTCGAGCTAGAAACAGCGGGTTCATTTAGGGGTGGGGACAAAGGTGAGAAGCTCCTCCTTCCCCCCTCCCCCCCCCGCATGGGTTCAAACGAAGAACTTACTTTTCCGGAAGCGCGGGCTTCCTGCAGCTTGGGTCAACGATGCGCCTCCCCGCCTCCGCCCACGCACCACTAAATAAATAATAATAGTAATAGCCCCACATACGCTACGCCGCTCCATTACGACATCTTAGGTTCTTGGAAAGAACTCGGTGCGCGCACGAAAAAGCCAATAGCGGCTACATAACTGGGCAGCTTGCGACTTCACATTGTTGCGAACGGATGAGGAATAGTAATAGTTACCTTTTTTTTTTTCCTGGGGTTCCGCCATAAGCCCGGGCTTTTCTGGAAAATGCCCGCTTCCCTCTCCCTTTCTTTCTTTCTTTCTTTCTTTCTTTCTTTCTTTCTTTTTCTTTCTAACCGGTCGCTAAAACTCTCTCCATTCCAGACGCAACCTTTTCGCTTCAGAGGCAAGCGGCTACACCTCCGGAAAGTAGTGAGGTCGGCGGGGGGGGGGGACTCTCCGCCGCGGGCGCTTCTTCGGAGGAAGATTTCGGGGTTGCAAACGGGGCGGCCAAAGGGCGACGGTCTTCCCCTTCCTTCCCCGCCGTTCCTTCCAAGCCCCCGTGTCGCTTCACACAAAGCGCCCATTGTAACCGCAAGCGCGGCTCCGGCAGCCAAGAGCGTCAATCCCTCGTCAGCGAAACGGCTCTCCGTGACGGCAGCGCCAAGCTGTATAAATAGCCCGGCCCAGCCCGGGCAACAGAAAGGAGGGGGTGGGGGTTGGAATTTCCATTGAGGCCGCCAGGAATGGAAACAATAGCTTTGGGGGCAGGAGAGCGCGGCTCGCGTGCGCGCGCCTCCTTGCTCGCCGCGAGCTAAGCGAGCCGCGCGCGCCACCCGGGGACGGCGCTTGGGCTCTGCGCCAGCTCGGTCGTCGCGAGGGTTTCCCCGTTTGTGGCTTTCCCGCCAGAAACGCCGTTCTCATTTTTTCTGTCTCCAGGGCACAATCTTTGTGCTGTTTCCCTGTCGCCGCCTCAGCTTCTTAGGAGGTCTCCCAGACAACATCTATTTAAAGAAAAAAGGGGGGGGGGAAAACCGATCGCTCCGCGGCTTAGATTTATTCCTTGCAGAAAAATATTTGCTTACAGAAAACTTGATGTGACCGGGTTCAGGATTCTTTTGTGTATGCGCGCGCCGTCAAGTCAGCCTTTACTCCTGGCGACGTTGGTAGAAGTGATTTGCCTTTTCTCCCTTCCTATGCTGAGAGAGAATGACTGACCTAAAACCATCCAATTTGCTTTTATGCTGTTGGAAGTTAACACCCACCCCCCTCCTAGAAAAATGAAATGTTTTAGGACAGTGATGGCGAACCTTTTTGGCACTGAGTGCCCAAACCGGCGCTGCTGGCTGGTGTGCGAATGCCTGTTTTTTGGCCATTTTCAGGGCCTGTTTTCAGCCTGAAAATAGCCCGAAAAATGGCCTGGGGTTGGCCATTTTTCAAGCTGTTTTTCAGGTCGTGTTTGGTCTGGAAAATGGCCTGGAAACACCCTGGAAAGCAGCCTGAAAAACAGCCAAAAAATGGCCCAAAACAGTTTGTTTTGGGGCAATTTTCAGGCCATTTTGGGGGGCTGTTTTTGGAAAACAGCCTGAAAAAGGCCCCCAAAATGGCCTGTTCTTTGGCTGATTTTTGGGCTGTTTTCCAGCACCTGCGAAGACCAGCTGGCCAGCCAGAAACCAGAAGACCAGCTGGCGACGGTGAGCGTGCCCACTGAGGGCTCTGTGTGCCACTTCTGGCACGTGTGCCATAGGTTCACCATCACGGTTTTAGGATATACTAAAAAAGCAGAATATTTCCCCTAAAAGAGAAGTAGAAACTCGGAGAGGCAGAAACTCAGCCCCCCCACCTTTGTTAATGGGCTATTAAGGCCTGGGCCAGTCTATTCTACATAACAAGGTCTACCTCTTCAGGCAGAGCCATTTACTGGTAATTGCCCTTCACTGCATCACCCACCAAGTTTCAAACAAACTTAGCACACAGACAACCTACAAAGCTAGCTATGACCTTTGACAGCAACCAATCAGGATACTCGTCCTGTGCCCCAGGAAGTTCAAAGCCAGAGAGGGTATAAAACCCAGGGACTCAGCATCTCTTCCCTTTTCTTCGACCAAGAGCTCTAAGGCATGTGATCCTGTCCACCACTAAACCATCTTTCCAAACAGCCTCCATGTTTCCAGTGTCTTTCTCCCACTTGGAACTGAACCCAGATGGACATTTCTTCCAACAATACCCAAAACTGGAGTAGAACTCAAAAGTGTCTAGGTTTCTAGCCTGGTGCCTTCACACCTACACATTAAACTGGCTTTTACTGAGATTCTAGAAAACTAAATTTAACAAGGAACAAGTGCCATTTTGTCTCACATGCTTAAAAAAACAGTTATATTATTATTATTAATGGTGATCTAGCCAAAAGAGGTAGTCCTCAACTTACAATCATTTGTTTAGTGACCAAAGTTACAATGGCACTGAAAAATGTGGCTTATGACTGTTTTTCACACTAACGATTGCTACAGCATCCCTGTGGTTAAAGGGGTTCATATTTATGATGGTTGCAGTGTTCTGGAGTCCGGTGATCACTTTTTGTGACCTGACAAGTAAAGTCAAGGGAAGTCAGATTTGCTTAACAATTGTGTTGCTAACTTAATTGCAGTGGTTCACTTAACAACTGTGGCAAGAAATGTCATAAAATGGGGCAACGCTCATTCCACAACTGTCTTACCAACAGAAATGTTGAGTTCAATTATGGTCATCGTCAAAGTCTACCTGTATTACTTAGCCGATACTATACTGTAGTTTAAATACATGCAATTTATTCCCTTTTCTTTTGCTGAACCCGGATAGTTAATTCAACCTTGCCCCTTTTTGCTGTCATTTTTTCTCCCCAATCCAAGGTTGTTCCAAGAAATAAAGGAAGACCACCTGTATCTTAGCTTTCTGTAATCCAGGAGACTCCTGCTAATTGTTGGCTGCTGCTGCTGCTGTAATAGGCATACTTTAGACTTTAAGCAAGTATAACAGTATCTATCTCATTTTAATTAAAAAAAAATACTAGTAATCATGATATTTTGTCATGCCCTTTTGACTAGACACAGCTCAATTTATAAAATATATAAAGAAATTGCCAAAAAAACACCCTATTCTATAACCCAATTTAAGATTACCATCAAAATATAGAGCTTTAGTAACATGAAAGATTAATACCTGCACCTTTTAATGTAGTAATTAGAATCTGTATCTAAATAACAAAATAGTGACTGGTTACAGCTTTGTGCTTTGTTGGAAAACTGCCTAGCTACTCAGAAAAGAGATTAAGTAAAGTGGTGGGGCTTAAGATCGTGCTTAAGTTTACCAGGGTGATCCCAGACAACCTATTTAAGAGGAATGCATGTGATAGTTCTCTAAGACTTTTTTTAATGTAGTAGTTAAAGAAAATATAATATACAGCATATCTACTCCAAGCAACAGCAACGCCATTGCAAGGATGATTGCTTGCTTGTCTTCTGGCTTGATTGGATAAAATCACATGTACAGTATAAAATACATGCTCAGATACTAAATATATTTCCTTTGCTACTGGATAAAATGGCAGCCAACTCAATATTTCTGTGGCTATAAGATAAAGGTAAAGGTTCCCCTCACACATCTGTGCTAGTCGTTCCCGACTCTAGGGGGCGGTGCTCATCTCCGTTTCAAA
>JANHJO010004548.1:236554-246850 GCA_032468235.1 Pseudoxyrhopus heterurus | reverse complement strand
AATCTGGGTTCTCATTTTACCGACCTCGGAAGGATGGAAGGCTGAGTCGACCTTGGAGCTGGTGGGATTTGAACTGCCGAACTGCTGATCTGCAGTACTGTGTTCTAACCACTTGAGTCATCACAGCTCCTGTAAAGTCCTGTTTTAAACTGTAAGATTAATTTGAATGTTAAGTTCAGGAGAAGCTTATCAAGAGAAGGCTGATAGCAGCAAAGCTGGCCCAATGACCTTGTGTGCCTTTTGTTTATCTTTCTATTCCAGGGAATGTTGCATTGTCTCAACTTTAGGGCTGTTATGACAATACACATTTAACAGAGTGACTAAGCAGCTAATCAAAAGGTCTGGATTTGCATAGTATGAGTGACGCACTTGCACCCTAACTGAAATGAACCACCTTCAGCATATTGACATCAGATTTGGAGTGACCTGGCTAGAGAATTCAGTCTATGAATTATTATTTAGCCAAAAAATTATGCCAGTGTCCATTTTGCCAAGATCTATTGTTGGGGAGAAAACAAAATTAGAGATAGATTAGATAAATGATAAATAGATACAGACAAATAGATGATACAAATAGACAAATATAGACGATAGATCAGACAGAGATAGACAAATATAAGGTAAAGGTAAAGGTTCCCCTCACACAGACGTGCTAGTTGTTCCCGACTCTAGGGGGCGCTGCTCATCTCCATTTCAAAGCCAAAGAGCTAGTGTTGTCCGAAGATGTCTCCGTGGTCATGTGGCCAGCATGACTAAATGCCAAAGGCGCACGGAACGCTCTTACCTTCCCACCAAAGGTGGTCCCTATTTTTCTACTTGCATTTTTACATGCTTTCGAACTGCTAGGTTGGCAGAAGCTGGGACAAGTAACTAGGGATTCGAACCACTGAACTGTCAACCTTTCTGATCGACAAGCTCAGCGTCTTACCCACTGAGCCACCGCATCCCAGCTCTGTGGCTATACATTAGTCAATTTCCAGATAACCTGTTCATCTTCAAAAGGATTAGCCTTCCTGTTTTGTTAATTCACATATCAGCAAACCAATAGCATCCTGAGATTGCCCCATCAATATTCAATGATTAAAATGGTTGAATTTTAGAGAACTACATTTATTTCCTGAAATTATAGCCAGCCACAATACAGTCAATAAAATGTGCTTTTAAATTATTTTGAGAGGTTTTGGGGGTTTTAAGAGTGGGAATAGTAGTGGACTGTCTTCTACATCTCTCATTCTCAGCTTTAAAATTGCATTGAATTGAACTGAACTGAGTATTTTATCTGGCTCAATGTGACTAGACACACAAGGAATTTGTCTCTGGTGCAGAAGCTTTCAGTGTACAGGCAAAGCAACAACAACAACAACAACAATAATAATAGTAATACCAATAAGAGGTGCAGTAAAGAATATAATAAGAAGAATAATTAATAATACTGCATAAGTAAATATGCATAGACCTTAGACAGCACTGTGAGAATTAGATGTTCAGCAGAGTGATGATACTAGGGAAAAAACTGTCTTTGTATCTAGTTGTTTTGGCATGCAATGCCCTATATTGCTATTCCGAGGGAGGAGTTGAAACAGCTTATGTTCAGGATGTGAGGGGGTCTAGATATCTTCTGCCTTAAATGCTAAAAAAAGGGCCAACAAATTTCAGCCATCTCTTTTCCAAGGAAAAAAAATGTAGCACTGGATAGCCTCCAATGGTCCCCCCAAAAGGTTCAGAAGACTGAGTTATATTTCTTCCTGAGTTGTCAGAATATTTCCTTTCACCTAGGCAATTTTATCGAATGTGCAAAGAGTGATGGCAAATGCAAGTCGTGATCCACTACTTAGAATTTCTTATTATCAGCGGCCTTGCCACAAACCAGTACTATGCCAAAATTGGTGTTCTGTACACAGTGACATCATGCAAATGTCAATTTTATATTTCTGTGCCCTATGGTCTGAAACAAGTAAATACATCACTGTCTTTGTAGGATGATATATCCCATGCCTTTTGTAATTTCCACCACTCTCCTCTCTGCACACTCATGTATGGAGCAGACCTAGTATTAAGAAATGTTGTTATGCAAAGGAATATTTACTTGCAACAATACCTGATAGTGCAATAAAAAAACAGTCTGCCTTAACTTAGTGCCCTATGGATGTGTTAAGATTATATTTCTGAAAACTCCCTAGCAAAGCAGCAAGGGGTAGGAAAGTGTTTGTTGACTACAGGCTTGCCTGCTAACAAGTAGGGCAATGAAGAAAGTGAGTGAGGTCACATTGTGTATATGATTAGGGACAATACAGTATGTTTTTTCCCAGTTTTGTAGATTTTCAGAAATTAAAGTAAAATTAATACTTAACTATTGCTTTCATGTGTCAGAAACAGTAGTCAGTCAGGCAAATTGAATTCAGATTGCTCACCCTGATACAAATCATAGTCAGCCAGAAGGCAGGTTGTTTCATCAATTAAAAATGTTTTTCTGCAGTGAAATGTTGCGAGTGGCTATAGACATTGCTATTTAGAACTCAAATTTACAGAAAATTTTAATTGAGTGGCCAGCCTGTTTAGAAGTGATATATTGGAATGATGCCGCTATTTATTAGCATAAATATTTACCGTAATATGAATCTCCCCTCCATACCATATGTAAATAATATTCATTCAGATTGGCTGATACAATGACTATCGCAGAGCTTTCCCACTGGTATAAAGACATTGAAAATAGTCTTGTCCATTTCTGAAACAAATGTAAAATGCTGGTATTAGCCAGATAAGAGCCAGAATGGATTAAGACTGAATTGTCCAAGGATCTCATCTTTCTTAAATCCATAACTAAGATCACATTCTGGCACTGTTTTTGAGATCTTTCAGCAAATAATAAGAACCAAATGCTAAGTAAAAGAAATTTCCAGTGGAACTTTCATATTGGATGGGATAATTTTCCTAAAGAGACCCAACCAGGTGGTTATTTTTTTGGTGCCAGAAATTTTTTCCAGGTTTTTAATTTTAGGACTTCTCAGGTTCTTTCTGATATTGTTCCTAGTTGCAGCTTCCATATATACTTTTCTCACAATTCATTTCCATTTTTCAATATCTACTCTTTATACTATGAAAAAAAAATTATTCCACGTTTAGGACCTTAAATCTTCCTTGTATCCTTCACTACTTCTTGCAACCATTATAAAAAATAAAATCGAACACGCTGTTTGATATATTCTTGTCTTTGCTTTTTATACATGTGAATAAGATAATGCTTCAGGAAAAGTATAGGTAATAGGATAATGCTTCAGGAAAAGTATAAATAATATAAACAGGCTGCTGTTTTCAGACACATTCTTTTATGTGAGATGCTACCATGATACTTTCAACCTGGTTGGATTTTGTGTTGATTAACGATTGAGCCGCATATCCTCAATCATGTAGAAATAATTCTGGGATGTATTATAGATCATTGTCTGCTAGAGCAGCCACTAACTATACCCGTTGCGAATGGATTATGATTTGGATCAGTTAGCAATATGTAAATCATATTGATTTGGAGATTGTTCTGCTTTCTGTGCCAAATTATGTGATATGAAACTAGTAAGCATGTTTGAGCTTCCAGTATGTTAATAGAAGCCTAATTAGAAATAATGTGATTCTTGTTTGAATAATATAGGCTAATTATAATTGGTTATTGTAAAAATAATAACAGATTTGATTTTGCTTTCTAATGATCTTGAGTATTGAAATTTTGTGATAAGGAAACTAATGCATTCACATTTCCTTATTGTATCAATATAGTCTAATTTTGTTGGGTCTTCTATCGGATTAACTGATGAATATAACACTCAGTTTTGATTTAGTGTCATTTATTTTTTTCATTTATTAAGCTTCTTTGGTTTGAAGAGCGATATGTTTATTTTTGCTAATAGTATTAAATAAGAATCAATTTTCATATCATCATTCATCTGCTTCTTCATATTGAATAGCCAGAACTCATTTAACTGAAGTATAGCAGATGTAAAATGAAGTTCTTGCTTAATGCTGTACACATCGTTTAATGCTTGCAGTCATCAGAATTGTCTCTTTGTGACAGTATTTGCTGTTAAAATAAAATTGCATTACTTACAGAGATTTGGTATATTCTTTTCAGGGACACACTGCAATTTAGTCTTCCAGCTTCACAGATCTTGTAGGAGTATCTTGCTCTTGAATTTTGAACATATCGGAAAGTGTTCAAGGGTGGTTGGTGTGATTTGCACTTAGGTTTAAAAATGATAGACAACCTGTGCTCCATTGGGTCAATGTTTCAGCGATATTTCCTTTCCTAAAGAGAGAAACAGAATGACCACGGGTGATGGGCAAAAAAGCAGTGGGAGCAGCACCATCTTCCAAGTTCCTGTCAGCTTCCCTAATAAGTTTCCTTGTGGGAAGCTGGCAGGGAGCATCAGAAACTTCCCTCCTTCCCATGTTTCCTTTCTTCCCTCCCTTGTATTTCTTTCCTTCCCTCTCTTTTTCCCTCCTTCCATCTGGACCTCCTCTCCAGGGATGGGCTTCAAACAATTTAGCAAACAGTTCTCTGCCTGGTTGCTGGGTGGGCGTGGCCATGTTGGCTTCCTGCACCACCCTCACCTGGGAGCAAAAATGGGCCACAAGGTTTTTTTTTTTGCCCTCCCTGGGCTCTGGAGGCTTTCCTCGAGCCTCCGGGAGGGCGAAAACGGCCTCCCCGGGCTCCAGAGGCTCTCTGGACGCCAGAAACAGGCCCGTTTCTGGCCTTCTGGAGCCTTCTGGAGGCCTGTTTTTTGCCCTCTGCAGGCTTTCCTCGAGCCTTCGGGAGGGCGAAAATGGCCACCCGGGTCTGCGAAGGCTCTCTGGAGAACTTCTAGGAGGCCTGTTTTTTGCCCTCCCTGAGCCTCTGCACAGGCCCTGCACTTACCTGCAATCCAAAATGGGCCACACGGAGACTCCTGGGGAAAAAAACCCCTAATTTTTAACCACAAGCTAAGGATGATTTTAGGCTGGGAATCAAGGAAAGACAATGTCATGAAGACACAGAACACCTAGACACACACAAAAAAGAGATTGCTGGAATATATGCACACACAGACAACTTTATAAGGCTCGTGTAGTCATGCCAGCCTTTAGAAGGAAGCAGCCACCTCAGTGCTTCCTCCAGAAAGTTTGGACAGCCTTTGCAAACTTGAAGTGCTGTTCATGGAGTACATGAAATCCCAGCTATTGTTTGTAAGTAAAATGGAGCTCAATTCCTGGAGATTTCATGGAGATACCCATGTAGTTTTCTTGACAACAGACACAAGTGCTACTGCTTTTTTCTCGAAGTATTTTTTGACTTCCCAGTTTGGCCTAGAACCCCGGGATTTCTCATCCAAACATTAACCATCTCTGACTTGCTGTCCTTTTGAAATCAGCCAAGATCAGCTAGAGGTTGCCATCTAGATTCTCCAAACAAAAGAAATCAGCTACAAGAGAGGCACTGAAGGAATGAACATCACCTTTAAAGGTGGTATTTCATGAGGAAATAGAGTTAATAACCCTATATACATTCTGTGCAGTTGCCGTTTAGCTTTTAAGAATTAGAAATCTTGACTGAATTTGTGCAATTAACTTCACATCTGTCTTAATGTGTTTCTGGTAGAACGTTAGAGAAAATCAGGAGTCAGAGGTGTGAATCTGCTGAAATAGCCTTGCTCTTTTGAATGTTCTGTTTAGGATTAGCATTGTACTTTCAACTTATAGGGAACAGGGCTGGCTATTTGATGGACTGCCTGCTTTCCATAGTATCTGCTCAGCCAATCCAATCTGGTTGGATGGTCCAGATTCCTTTGATTAAACACCACCATTTATCAGGACCCCCATTCTCTGTAGCAATCCTCTGTCCTCTGTAATGAGATTCCCCCTGAGATTTGAACAGGTCTCACTCTAGTAGTGTTACAAAGGGCATGAAGACTTGGCCCTTTGCTCAGGCCTTCGGCAAACACGATTGAAGGCCCCTTTTCTTCTTTGTTCACTGTTCCTATCTGGGTTTGTTATGTCTGCCATCTTTCTTCTTTTTTGTTTTGGGTTTTCTGGGCTTCTTGCTATTTTTTTTAAACAATTTGTAAACCACCCACAATTGTTGGGAATCAGGCGGCATATGCATTTAATAAATTACTATTATTGCCTTTTAGGTTGTTGTATTTGTGTATAAAACAAATTAGCTTAAAGCCTCCAACATTCTCTTGTGCATCTCAATTTAAACAGGTGGGGCTTCAACTGAGTCTCTTGTTACTAAGGGAAGAAGATAAATGTTTGATTGATTGACTGCGTGCCATCTGGTTGGTGTCAACTCTTAGCAACCAAAAAGATAGCGTTGTGGCTTCGCAGCATGCTGCTGAGCTAGCAGACAATTCTGACTCAGAGGGAGAGCTAGAGTTGGAACTGGAGGGAAGAGAGGAGTCAGCTGTTGAGACTATGCCAGACGCTGGTCCCTCCACGAATTATCAGGAACCGGTGGTTTCTGACAGTAGCGGGGAGGAGGCCTTAAGTGATGCCAGAACCAGGAGACTGTTGAGATGATAGCAGCAACGTAAGAAGGGAAGAGGTCGAGCTAAAGCTGACCGGTAATTGACCACACCCTCAAGGGGTTAAAAGGGGTGTGGTTGGGAACAGCCCCTTTGCAGAGAACAACTGACTAATCTGGTGTGAATCAAGTATCGTGATCTGGGTCTGGGTCTGGTTCGTGGTTTGCTGTATAGAGTTTTCAAGCTCTGTAATTCCTCAGTTCTCTACAAAAAGACTTTAATTGTAAGTTTGGACTGCAACCTCATTACGGGGATTGTTTTTGCTTTGGATAATCACTTGGCATTTGGCCCGGAGGGTGTTGGAGAATTTGCCAGAGGCAACTGGAATTGGATTTTTGCTTTATTTCACAGCAGAACAAACTTTTTGAGTTTTTCTTAATAAAAACACTGCACCTTAATAAAAACACTGCAAACTTTTTGAGCTTTTCTTAATAAAAACACTGCACAGTTCCCTCATCTTGCTCCATTCTGTTGTAAAAACTTGAAATCCAAGTAGGTTTCTGCCTTGAAACAGGTATAATTTAAAGCATTAAACTATATTTTACCATAGTAGTCAGGGAATCCATGATGGGAAACAACATTGGGCTGGGTGGATTCAGAGTAGATTTTGATGGTCCAGGAGAAAAAACCCAATGAATGTTACCATTTTTCCAAGAACCATCTCTACTAGCCAAGCACAAACATTAGGTTAGGTTAATACTCAGGGATAATTCAACTTGTGTCTCCAGTCATGAAGGCTGGGGCCAGACACTCAGATTTGTCTGCCCATTTTCTCGTCTGACCAGAAAATGGAATCCTAATTAATCACAGCTACTACTCCTTCCCAGCTTTCAAGGAGTGATTGGTGACAATTTATACCCTAGGGATATAACTAAGAGAGGTTCGTGCCTTCATTCTGCCAAGTCTCTGTTATATATAACAACTTAGCCAGCCCTTCCTGGACTAGATCATTAATAGTTTCTCTTCCCTAAGTGAACTTTAATTCTCATTCCCTCCTCCTGCTCCTCTTCCTCCTCCTGCTCCTCCGTTTTGCTGTAACTCAGAGGACACTTGTTCAAAGATATAATTGACTTTCTGAAATAATTATTATGATATGGACAATAATTATTAGATATAGATAAGGATACATGGATAGTGATATAGAAATGGATATGCATGTCTAATCAACCCTACATTGAATTCCGTTTGGTATATGGTAAAAGAGGGCTGTTGTTTGGAGAAGAAAGTAACCAGTCTTTATTGTGTTCTGAGTTGACATACTTCATGGTGAATACAGGAAGTGGTACAGACTGAAATATTCCCTTATGTTATTTGTAAAAACTTGGCACTGATCCAAACCTGCAGTATTTAATCATACAACACTCTCATTGACTAAGGATTTGGCCCCTAATGTTTCACCTAAATTCCGTGGATATTTCATATAAATTTTGGCAGAGTGTGATTACAACATGTATGTTTCTAGGATGGATGGATGGGTGGGTGGGGTAAATGATTGATTAGTGATAGAGAGAATAAATGGTTGGTTGATGAGTTAGTGATATATAAAGGTGAAATGACTGGTTGATAGGATTAGATAGAAGATAATAGATGATACGATAGATAGATAGATAGATAGATAGATAGATAGATAGATAGATAGATAGATAGATAGGATAGCAGACACATTTGATTGTGTGTGTTTGTTTTGATGAGAGATCTATTTCTCTGTTGACGGAGATTGTTTCTCTTAATCAAAGACCACAACACTGGGTAAAAGTTATACCATATACCTGCAGATGGAAGCGTGTAAATGGTCTTGTATGGACTTGGAAGCTAAAGAAAGTAAGGCTCATAGAGCGCTCGGGTGGGAAAACACCAAGGAATACCAAGGCTGTAGGCTAGACTGTGAAATAAAAAATAAATCCTGGAAGAGGCCATTGCCAAACCATTTCCATATTGCTGCTAAGAAAACAACATTAAGGTCAGCCTTGACTCAAAAGATTTATTTTAAATTAAAAGCACAAAGTCATCTAAACCTGCAAAATCCTAATAGACACAAAGGCTACCTTAAGTATGAGGATGAGGAGGATTACAAGAATTCTGTAAAGAATTATCTGGGTTCTATTTCACAAAATCGAATGACTGAAATATTGAGCAAACAAAGAAATGTTGGCAGGGAGCCTAGAACAATAATAACAAAGATGCCCGGCAAGCATCCCTGAGAAGAGAATTTAACAAACTCTAAGTCGTTCCATTTGTTTAAACTCTGGGAACAGAGACACACAACACAACAGGCTTGTGCAGGAGAAGGTGATCTCTCAGAAAGAAACACTTAATATGCATTGTGCTTATGAGAACATTGCATAAAAGATTCCGAAAGAGAGAGGAGCTGTAGAGCCCTAAATATTCAGTTGTGCCTTATGGATTTAAACAATGGAGCAAACATAATGCAGGCATTAAAAGTGGTATAAAGGCAATTTCCTACATCTATAGCATGGATATATTTAGGGCTATTATTATAATTCTGAAGGCTTACTAGACAAAAGTTCAACTGCATGCTTAAGATCTGAGGCTTTAGAATGATATATTTAATCTGAGAAATACGTATGATTATAGTAAATGTGATTGTACCCTTAAGCTTATGCATTTCCATATATTTAAAGAGATAATGATTTTGGAGATAGGGAAAGCAGGTTGTGGATGCATAAAATCTCAGTAAAATGACCTCAGGTAGAGGATCCATTGGTAAGAGGTATTGTATCCACTGTTATAGGAGAACAACTGTTCTTATGCTGCCATATTGTTCTGTACCTAGCAAGTCTCTCATACTCTGCTGCAGTGTCATTAAAACAGACCAGTACTATCTAATATAAAACATCTTAATAGCAATAGCACTTAGACTTATATACCACTTCATAGTGCTTTACAGCCCTGTCTAAATGGTTAACTGAGTCAGCATATTGCTCCTACAATCTGGGTCCTCCTTTTACTGACCTCAGAAGGATGGAAGGCTGAGTCAACCTTGTGCTGTTCAGAATCAAACTCCTGGCAGTGGGCAGAGTCAGCTTGCAATACTGCATTCTAACCACTATGCCACCACGGCTTTTATTTCTTAATCTGCTTATGTATAGCTAGATACTATAGGATTGAAATATAGAAGATTCCCTCACTTTGCTTTGGAATCAATCATATATTCATGAGCTTTGTTGGGGAACATTTGTAGGAAAAATAAACTGATTTTCTCCCAGCTGGTAATGGAAAAACACCATCTGATATAGAATCGCTGCTCAACTCTGTCTGTATATATAGTCAATAGTCAACTAGTCAACTATATAGTCAACTCCACAATGGAGTTTGGAAAGAACAAATGTGCCATGCTCACCATCAAATGGGGAACAATAGTTAAAACTGAAGGAATCAAGATGGAGAAACACCAAGAGCTTGGATGAAAACAGTCACTGCTCATACCCGCACAATTTTAGGGCATGTCAAATTTTTCAACCTTCAATTTCCAAAACATCAGGGGTGCTTAAAGGATGTGTGTTTGTGTGCGTGTGTATGTGTATATGTTCCAGCATAACTCTGGAACGGCTTGACCAATTTCAATCAAACTTGGTACACAGATGACTTACCCTCTGGAAACAAACACTGTGGGGGTAAGATACCCCTAACACCCCTCGGGGGGTTCTGTGTGCCTTAAAAATAGTGGAGATGCCATGGTGACGGCTTCACAGTACTCCACAAGGGAGCTCCCTCTGACTTG
>JANHJO010004548.1:208922-219608 GCA_032468235.1 Pseudoxyrhopus heterurus | reverse complement strand
GACTAGAACTCACCATCTTCTGTTGATTGGCCCAAAGTCATCCAGCTGACTTTCATGTCTAAGGCGGGACTAGAACTCACCATCTTCTGTTGATTGGCCCAAAGTCATCCAGCTGACTTTCATGTCTAAGGCGGGACTAGAACTCACCATCTTCTGTTGATTGGCCCAAAGTCATCCAGCTGACTTTCATGTCTAAGGCGGGACTAGAACTCACCATCTTCTGTTGATTGGCCCAAAGTCATCCAGCTGACTTTCATGTCTAAGGCGGGACTAGAACTTACTGTCTCCTGGTGCTTGGCCCAAAGTCATCCAGCTGACTTTCATGTCTAAGGCGGGACTAGAACTTACTGTCTCCTGGTGATTGGCCCAAAGTCACCCAGCCGGTTTTCATGGCTAAGGCAGCACTTGAACCCACTCCCTTATCCACTACGCCAAACAACCAGAGCTTTCTTTGAGCGGAAGAGTTATGTGAAGAGCCATTCTTTTGCTTCCTTTTTCACAGGCCGGGCCCTCTTGCGGTTGAACGGAGAGAAGCTGCAGCGCATGGGGATTATCCAGGAGTCTCAGCGACAGGAAGTGCTCCAACAGGTGCTGCAGCTTCAGGTGCGGGAGGAAGTCCGCAACTTACAGCTTCTCAGCCAAGGTAGGACAAACAGAAACAGGTGTCTGTCTGCAGGCCCATCTTTTATCATCATCGAGGCTAAAAGCAATGAACGGCATAACTGCCTTAACCTTGCATCAGGCAGAAATTCAACAGATGGAGCTAATAACGCTGCCATTCCCTGCCCTGATTGGTTGCAACCATGGCTTCTCATTTTTCCCAGATGTTGCAAACCGCATTCTTTCTCTAACCCTTTTTACCTGCCAGGTTTATTTTAGATTTATTTTATTTTTTTTGTAAATGTTCACCGGCACGAATAATCCACTCCCACAAAACCAGGTAAAGTCCTGGGAGTCCATACATCTTCAACTTTCCAGAGCTTAGAAAAACAAGACTGCTGAACTAGGTCAGGAGTTGGCAACCTGCGGCTCCGGAGCCGCATGTGGCTCTTTCATCCCTCTGCTGCGGCTCCCTGTTGATGGTCGGCTCCACAATTGATAGGGCTTTTGGTTAGTCAGGAAGAGAGGAAAAAGGACGCCGTGCTAGGAGGAGACTCTATGGTGGGGGAACTGGACTTCCGGTTGGCTCCAGAATCGAACAGGGGACTTCCGGTTAGGACATTTGTGGCTCTTTCAATGTTTAAGGTTGCTGACCCCTGAACTTGGTGAACCAGACATCCGATCCAGTTGAGCATAGCTTATCTACCTTCTGAATTCATGGGAGGTTTGAGATGGGAGTTGTGTAACGGGTAGCAACTCGCTAAAGGGGTCCTTAAAGAGGGCAGGAGAGAAGAAAGAATGGTATTTTCGTAGGAGGGTCTTCCCCAACGCGGCGCCCTCCAGATGTGTTGGACTTACTAAAGTCTTTGAATTGAGCTTGACTTGAGACTTGTAGAGTTTTCTTAATGGCGCCACAGAAGTGGTTGGCCACCCCTGCTTCCCGGATGGGTCTTTTGACTTCCCAATCTAAACTGGGAATTTCCTCCTGTCCAAGCTGATTGGGATTTCCTTGTGGTCTCCTGTCCAAAGGCAAACCACATCTAATTTGAAAGCAGGCAAATTCCCTTCCTCCTTCACCGTGAACTATAGAATTGTGGGGGAACCAGCCCCATTGAAAGGTTAGGGGCAGCTGCCTTACGCTTTTCTCTCTTTAACTCGTCTGCCTTCTCTATTTTCTCTGCTCCATCTCCGTCTCTCCTTCCTTCGCTCCTTGTCCTCCCCTTCCCCATTTCTCCTTCCTGTCCCCCACTCCTCGACATCTGCTCCCCAACTTTCTGCTTCCGTTTGGCTGGTCTCCCACTGCCTCAGCATCAATCTCCTTCTTCAAAGTTCTTTGGCCGCCCGGCTCGGAAAGCTCGCCGGACGGAACTGTGCACCACCAGGGGGAGACGTACCATAGTGGACTTCGTTTCCCAGAATTCCTCAGGCCGCACGCCCTTGCGGGGAACCCTGGAAGTTGAAATCGATACTCATCGGGCTGTCCTCCAGGCCGGGAAGGCTGGCGCAGGACCTTGGAGAGCTCCTGTAACTTCCTTGGCCGCGTACAGTTAGTCCTCGACTTACAACAGTTTGCTTAGTGACCGTTGGAAGTTACAACGGCCCTGGAAAAAGGGACGTACGATGGATGCTCACACTCATGACCGTCGCAGCATCCCCGTGGTCACCTGATCAAAATTCAGACCCTTGGCAACTGACTCGTTATTTATGACGGGTTGCAGTGTCCCCTTTTGCGA
This sequence comes from Pseudoxyrhopus heterurus, assembly GCA_032468235.1. Lineage (NCBI taxonomy): Eukaryota > Metazoa > Chordata > Lepidosauria > Squamata > Pseudoxyrhopus > Pseudoxyrhopus heterurus. The sequence continues at coordinate 217,275 of JANHJO010004548.1, read as the reverse complement.
CCTTCTGACAAGCAAAGTCAACGGGGAAGCCAGATTCACTTAACAACCGTGGCAAGAAAAGTCGTAAAACGGGGCAAAACGCGCTGAACCAATTCCTCGCTTAGCAACATACACGTCCCAGGCTCGGCTGGGGTTGTAAGTCAAGGACTAACTGTATCCCATGCCTGCAGGAATGGCCGGCCAAAGGAACATCCGCCCCACGACTGACCCGTCGTTCCGTTTTTCCAGCACATGATGTTCTGGCCGCCCCCCTAACGTTGCGAGGAGCGCCGTGCCCACACACCCCACCCCTCGTGTGTCTCTTGTGCATACCTGGGTCTGTCGCTGCAGCTTCTGTACTTATTCCTTTTGTTCTTCTTTTTCCACCTTAACCCACCCACTCCCCGTCCCCCCCACCCCACCTCCCTGCCCCATTACGGCAACTTGCTCCTTTGCAGGCCGGTTAACGGAGAGGCGCCTGGGGGAAGCAGGCTGAGGAGGGGAGGGGGCGGGAAGAGGAAGAAGACGGGAGGCCGCCAAGACCGCCGTAACTTTGCTTCCCTCCTTCCTCTCTTGGTCATCCGCGAGCTGCTGCAGGGCTAGCGCCCTGAGGCCGGGTTTCCCCAAAAAATGCAGCGCCGAGGCTAGCTAGAAGCTGCCGGGCTGGCAAGAAGCAAGCAAGGTAAGCGAGCAAGTCGCTCCGACTGGGCTCCACCTGCAGCCCGGGGAGGCAGGCGAGCGCTTTTAAGGCACGCCGTGCAAAGAGCTTTGCATAGTAGGCCAACGGTCGGCTGACTTCCCGGAATGGTCCTTGCGCTGCGGCGGCAGCAGCAGCAGCAGCGGGGCCTACGCGGCTGGGCCTCGGTGGAAAAAAGCCTGTTGATTTTCGGCGGGGATAAGGACCCCAGACCGGCTTCGCGTTTCTCTTCCCGCTTGCTTGTCCGAGGAGGAGCCGCACGATCCTGCATCTTCCGCTTTGCTGAGCCCGTGGGCGGCTGCAGCCTGGAGGGAAAGGTGCCGGTCGCAGGGAGATGCTGACTCCTCCTCCCCCTCCGCCTTCTCTCTCTTTTTTCTTTCTCGGCTCGAGCGAAAACAGGCGGTGCAGTGGAGCCGGCAGCCGGATCGGAGGAACGGGGTCCCGAAGGAGGCATCGCGAGGGTCGGTCTGGTTGCTTCCTTTCTGGCTTTCCCGCAGTTTCTTCGCGCGCCTGCTTGCGGGTTTGATGGCTGGGATCGGGGCCCGGTGGGGCAGGAAAGAGAGAGAGAAGGGGGCACAGGTGGTCTCCCACCGCCAGGCTTCAGACCTGAAACCTGTTGCGAGTGGTCAGCGCTTATGTAATTGTTGCTGGGGCTCCGATCCTGTGCAGAAGTGCCCTGCTTTCACTTTTTTTTTGTCACAGCAGAGACCTTATTTGCAGGCCAAAAATTGTGGCGGAGCTGCTGCTCCTCTGCTGAAGAAATGTATACGGTTTTATTTGTAGTAACAAAAAAAAAAGAGGACATTCATATACTATGCTTCTACTTCAAGGGTCTGATGATGGTAGACATTTAATTGCGTTCTAAGCTTATTTTTGGTGGCTGTTTTTTACTCCCAAGGATAAGCCTGGGGACTTGTGTGATATAATAACAGGACTCAAAAGGGTCAAACCTCCCCTACGGCCCCCTGCAATCTAACCAGCATCATATATAATATTGGGTTTGGGCTTATCATCTGCAGGCATAAGGGTGAGGCCATGCGTTTCATTTGAGAAAGAAAATAGTTCATTTAATAACAAATTACAAAAAAGTTAATTCCTGCTCTTTTTTATTTTTTTAAAGGCTTTTAGTCTCTTAGTCTTTTTCTCTCCTCAATTGCAGTATCTGAGTGCTTTTTCTGGTTGCCATTTTGGATATACTAAATACACAGTGGTTCTGTTGCCATTGTTGATTAACTACTGTACAGGACACTTGGTTAGGGTTATTAGAAGTAAATGAACAGATGGCAGGCCCCACCATTAGTCAGAGGGAAGTGGTCAGTACAGTACAGCAGATGCTTGAGGTAGAGAGAAATGGACAAGTGTAATAAGCAGCTGAGAATAGACCATTCAATCTGTCCTGAGTCAGTGTAAGTTGGAAGCAGGTAACTGACAGAGTTATGACTAGAACCTAATTTAAATTAGGAAAGTTTTCTGAATCTAGTTTTTCTGAGAAAGAATAAAGCAAAAATTTCCTTCCTAATTATTATCATACCATTTTTATATATAATTCAAGGAGGTAAGCATACCTATTAGGCCTGCCTATTTGCCTCCTAACAACCACACTATGAGATGGATTGGGCTAAAAAAGAGGGGTGAAAAAAGCTGATACATGTTTGTGAACTAGGGTGCACTTCTGTTTGCAAGAATTTGGAATTTTTTAATTCAAAAGATCTAAGTCAAAAAGGATAATGAAAAAACCCAGTGGCAAATTGCTTCTATATTTTTGCCAAAATAATATAGAAGTAGACTTTCAACAAGTCTTTCAAATATTTTTTTTTAAGATAGGTCTCTGACAGAAACTATTTTTATTGCTTCTTAGCATGATTGGAGGATCTTATAACAAGATAAGACCACTTACATATTTCTTAGATGAACACTGTTGAAGATTTGACTTCTGAACAAGGAAGTAAAATATCTTGGGTTAACTATTACAATGAATGTGTAGATGATATCTTGATAAATTACGGTAACACTTATGGTACTTCTTTAGTATTAGGTAATTCAAGGGTGTACCTAGGCAAGAAGCCCAACCCACGAGTGTTTTCATAACAGGAAAGACAAATGTTTTATAAATAACAACAAGGATCAAAGACAGCTTACTTTTTTCTGTCCCATTTTGTTTTAAATTTGGGCCTTTTTTTGAAGATTCTAAGGTGAAGTTTATTTTGCCTGTTTGATACCTGAAAAATTACAAGTTTTATGTACTCATTGCAGTCCTAGATTTTGGAATCTCATTTAAGGTTCCTTGTTTATTTTTTATAATGCTTTATTTCAGTAATAAAATTAAACTCTGAATAATAAGAATGGTCTCATTCTCTAATTATTTTCCAAAATTTATTTGAATTTTTATTCCTAGGAGTCAGATTAAGATCAGAATATAAAAAGTTATTTGAAAATTGGAGACGTGCAGATGAAAATCCACTAACATTATAAATTATTTCTGCCTTTATCCCTCTTCTACTGGTTACATATGAAAATCATGCTGAAAATCATATTTTTTAACAGAAAGTCAGTATTTCTTGATCATACTTAGATATAAAAAGTTTCCACTAGTATAATTCCACAGGTGTGAGCAGCCTTCGAGAAAATGTACCTCCTTTAAATGTTGTTATTATTGAGGTCACTATATTGATCTTGAACAACTTTACCTAGTTTACCATCACATGGATATGTTGTATTATATTCCTGTGTTCTCCAGTTAGGATACACAGTGGGTATGATGGATTAGGATATTTATACCTGTCTAGGATCCAAGACTTGTCCTTGCTGGAAAACTGAGTTTGCTTCCCAGATGGAATTAGGGGCTGCTGACAAAAGAGTTGCTGTATTTTCTGTCACCATGGTAATAATAACTGAGGTCAGTAATGCAAAAGAATTGTATTACCATGGTAAAACAAGCTTACTTCCTAGGCCAGGTCCAATAGGATATCCTAGGGGAGGCAAGTTGCGGGATTAACAACTCACCTGTAATTACCTAAAGACAGAAATGTCAAGTGCTGAATTCTCGGTGGCCCCTGTTCTGGTGAAAAAGCAGTACCACTTATGTATGTATAGCTGGGGTATCAAACTCGATTTCATTGAGGGCCGCATCAGGGCTGTGTTTGACCTCGGAGGGTGTGGTGGGCATGGCCAAGGTGGGCATGGCCAGCATGATCTTACTTGTGTTGGGCGCCTGTGGTGGCCCGAGTGTTCTGCCAGCAAAAATGGGCTCCGAGCTCCATTTTCGGCTGCAATGGCCTCCTGCAACCCTCTGCCAGCGAAAATGGAGGTCGCGAGAGCCGCATCCGGCCTGCCCGAGCTCCATTTTCGCTGGCAGAGGCACTGCAGGCTGGTCCTTCACTGTTTTCATGATGACCACCTGGGCCAGATCTAAGCATCCCACGGGCCAGATCTGGCCCCCGGGCTTTGAGTTTGGCACCCCTGATGTATAGAGACAGAGGTAGGGAGTAGGCCGCCTTTGTGGTTAGACCAGAGAGCTGCAGCATCCATCGTTGAGACCTCAACCCTGAGGCTTTGATAACATACAGATATGCTGCTCTTTGAAAATAGAATCAGCTGACCAATTAGTGAAGAGCAACTTTTAAACATCTTACTTTGTAGGAATTCAAAATATTTGGACAACTAGTTATTTTAATGAAAGCTAGTTTCGTGAACTGTGGTGGTTAAGACACCAGGGTAGAAAATGGGAGACCATGAATTCTAGTCCTACCTAAGACATAAAGCCATCTTGAGCTAGTTACCCTTACTCTGCCGTAGGAAGGAGGCAATAGCCGATCACTTCCAAGAAACATTGCCAAGAAAACTGCAGGGACTTGTCCAAACAGTCACCAGGAATCAACACTGACTCAAAGGCTAACAAAAAAGTTATTCTTACAAAGCAGTTCAAAATCATACAGTACTTACAGCCTTTTGGAAGCCATATGAAGCAGGAGAGTGGGAGCATATTCATTTTCCATGTGTTCAGGATAATGAGTGACCAGATACTTGTGCAACTCAAAAGTTAGCACTAACAAACATGGCTGCTGTGTCGCTGTTTATTTCAATGTTTGATTCGTAATTCTTACTATCCAGAATGAAAGAAAAGGCATGTCCATGACAGTATTTCATAACAGTAAATATTTTCAAATGTTTAGAACTGAATCTACCCATATACTTTTACAGAATTGTGTCTTATGATATTCCTTAAGCAGAAAGTTTAAAGTTACATCAGACATATTAATTACCTAGCAGCTGCCTCCTTGTGCCCTTTCCGTCTTTAAACCTTCCCTTTGGCCTGTTGAGTTTTTTAGTCACCCACCCCTGCTCTTTAGGGAACTGGCAGAATAATATGAGATCGTTATTTGCTAAGGTTTGGATTGTGAAATATTGCACTGTTCGTTGTCTTCTGTCAGTCTTAATGCAGTTCTTCTTGAGAGGGTTGAGAAAACCAACGAAGTAAATATTCCGCAGTAATGCAACACAACTGAGTATTGATAATTAGGATCTGTGGTTTTGTAGTGTTGTTCTATGAGTCATTTGCTATGAATGGTCAGTGCAAGTAACCCTAGGATATTGTGTTTCTGTGGATATCTATGAGCAGATTGCTTCTGCATTTAATATCTGTTACTAATGTTTTTGCTTCAGGAGAATCTACTGTATACTTTTCTATGGTATCTATCTTGTTAGATTGTCTTTAAGTTCTGCTGGCCTTTCTACTTAGTACCATATGTGATACACACATACACATACACACACACATACATATACACGTGTGTGTGTGTGTATATATATGTATGCGTATATACAGTATTATATATAATTATATATATAATTAGAGTGCTTATAAACATCAAGAAATGCAATCAATATAATTCAAACTACAATAAAATAAATAAAATAGTACAATAATTATGACTAACTTCATCAGAAGCATTGTTATGTCTTCTTGGTAAGTTAAGAGATCTTCAGTGTATTGACCAATATAGAAACATCTGTGGGAGATGGTCAAGGAGGATAAATCACAAAAGAAGTGTTGTGTTGACATGGTGTGAAGTTTACCCCTTTTATATATGTATCATAACATCATATATATGTATGAAAAAGATAGAGCTTGTGTGATGGTGCAATTATTTTTTGGGAGGTGTCAGAGAAGACATTTGCAGGCACATCCTATGTTTTATCCTATTAGGTGTATGGCAATTTAAGAGCTGTACCACCCATAAATCTATGGCAGTCTTCTGAAAGAAGTCCTCCTCCTCCTCCCCCCCCTCCCCCTCCTCCTCTTGTTAACCAATTAAAAGCTAAAACAAATTTATTTTTGGTGCATCTACTGTATTTGTGCAAAAAGCATTTATTTACTTCGCTTTGGTGGTGGAGACTCAGCCTCTGCTCCCCAGCTTCTCATTGTTGCCTCTTGATGTGATTCCATACTTCCCAAATTTATATATAGGGGAGCAGGTTATTTTTATTTATATGGTTGGTTTTTCTCATAATGCTAAACCATAAGGTATTTAGTGTTTTGGCTTAATATTACTGAGTGAAATCAGGAGTTATAATTAATAGACTTTGATTTATAGCTTGGCATGTTTACATGTTACAGAACCAGCTTATTATATAGTTTGTTCAATTTAACCATGATGAAGCAAGCCATGCTTAATCCAACATGAGACTTATATAGAAGTCTTAAATGTAGATCTTAACTGCTCTAGAGATGTATGTATTGGCCTAGATCTAAACTTCTGAATAACTGTGAGTGGATTAGTGGGATTAGAAGGTACCAAAATCTTCATCATAAAAAGGGTGAAGGAGTTTGGGATAAAACAATTCTATAGCTTGGTTTATTTATTTGGAAGTAAGTCCCAACAGATTTTGGCAGACTTATTTTCAAGGATAAGCACACACCAATTTATAGCCCATCTTGCAGTGTTTAACATGCAACTCAATATGACATATAATAATAAATCCTTTACTATATTGATGTTTTGTTATATATTGATATATAACCTTTTAATTATAAAAATAATACTTGCTGGAATCATTGTGGGTATAGATCCGTGGTATATCTTCATCCAGGGTAGAGTAAGCAATTTAATGCTTTCACACTTTCTATTTTAGGGTACAGTGAAACCAGAGAATTGCTTACCATTTCACTGTTGTGCTTATGCTAACGCTGTGACCATGTGGTAAGAGCTAACCCTATAAATGAAATCCCAGATCTCTGAATACTTTGCATTTGACCACATGGCTTAAGTTAGTATGGGACGCTTACAAAAAGCAATACCTAGCAGATAAAGCTGTAGTATTTTAAAATGGGATGTAGACGTCAAAGGAAAGATGGTAGTAGCCATTCAATACTGCTGTGATTCTCAGCATCCTATACCAATAATTGTGACAGCTGGGGCTGCTGGTGATACAGTTAAACAATATCTGGGCATTTGTGGATGATTATAGATACATATTCTTTAAAGCTGACAATTTATTACCAGAAGCAATCTATACATAGTCTACATTTCTGCATAGAAGCTCATGGTCTGGGAGCAACATCTGTTTATTAGTGCAGTGCTTTTGGTATCAACAGTAATCAATAACCAGGTAAGAGATGCTTAATGAATAATTGTGAATAGCTTAAAAGCATGCATATGTGTCACGACAACTAATGGTTAAAACCAGATTAATATAAAATTTCACTCTCATTTCCTTATTCTTTGATAAAAATCGAAACTACATCAAGCTTTTTTAAAATCAAAGTTAAAAAGAAACATGCCCAGAAATGGTACTTAGCTTATGGTAGACTTGGCTGTTGTTTTTAAGTTAGTGTGTGTGTGTGTGTGTGTGTGTGTGTGTGTGTGTGAGAGAGAGAGAGAGAGAGAGAGAGCATGCTCATTATTAGAAGTGCAAAGTCATTGATTTCTTCCTCTATGAGTTTCAGAATTTTTATTTCACTAAATTTTGTCTTTAGAATTGAACTCTTGATAGAATAATGTTTCTAGGTCTTCGTAATATTTTGTCCTTTGCAAACTGCTACTTCTTGCAAGCAGAAGCTTTTATGTGTGTTCAGAGATGCAATGAGTGTCTAATTAGTGCAGTTGTTAAAAATACTTGATTTTGGATACCATGCTTAATTATATAAAGCCGTATCAGATGTTTTAAATGTTAAGAAAATTTTGCCTCACCTCCCCAATACTCTCAGTATATAGGGTAATCTTAAAAAATTTAGATGGCTGTGATGATTAAAACACTGGCTTGGTTTGCACATTTTATTAGAAAAAATATGGCTGCTTATATGATAGAAAATAGCTCTAGGTGGCTAACAATCATTTAGCAAAAGTTACTGAATAAGTCATGTTTGGCTGGTTCATATACTGTCCTGAGTCAAACTGGGATTTGAGTCACAGATTTAGATACACCCAACATACTATGCTATAAACTAAAAGAGCTACAATAGCCTGATTTATCCATCATGATAAATGCAAATCAAACCACTTTTTGGGCTAGCAAAATATGTGAACCAGGTCACTGTATTAAAGACTATAGACAAAGTTTTAGGATTGATAAGTTATCTATAACTTACTCTTAATAGCCTAATAGATCTTGTGGGGTCTCGAGTGTCTGGAGTGTTAGATGGTGTTTTTTAAAAATTATTTTTATATTATATAGGTA
>JANHJO010004548.1:197885-208822 GCA_032468235.1 Pseudoxyrhopus heterurus | reverse complement strand
TATATTCCATCTTTTTTAAAGGAACTCAGAGTCCCAGTCTAAAAAAAGTACTTTATGTTACTGACTAAAGCAGGACTGCTTTTACTACAGATAGTCCTCTACCTATGACCACAATTGAGCCCAAAATTTATGTTGCTAAGTGAGACATTTGTTAAATGAGTTTTATCCAATTTTACGACTGTTTTGCCACAGTTGTTAAGTGAATCATTTTAGATTAGAAATGTGGTTGTTAAGTGCATCGGGCTTCTCTACTGACTTTGCTTGTCTGAAGGTTGCAAAAGATGATCACATGACCATGGAGTTGCTACAACGGTCATAAGTGTGAAAAATGGTCATAAATCCCTTTTTCAGTGCTGTTGTAACTTTGAACTGTCACTAAATGAACTATTATAAGTCAAGGATTAACTGTACTGGAAAATTTAGTTTATGTGGGTTAAGGAGGAACTGTTTTACTATTACCGTATACAAGAACTAGAAGACTTTACTTTTTACTGTTTCGATATTGCAGTACAGGTAGTCCTCAGCTTATGGCCACAATTAAGCCCAAGTAAGACAGTTGTTAAGTGACATGCCTCATTTTATGACCTTACTTGCCACAGTTGTTAAGTGAATCACTGCAGTTGTTAAGTTAATAACAGAGTTGTTAAGTGAATCTGGTTTCATTTACATTAAATTTACTTGTGATGAACCATGGATTTACCAAATACAGCAGTTAACTTCATCCCCCCAAAAGACAAAACAGGAAAGAAGTTACCACAATGTGTTTAAATCTGATGCAGTGATTAAATGACTAATGAGCTGCCACTGAACAATCAGCTTTGGAGAGTCACAGGTAGAATAAAAGAATAGACTATTCTTGATTGGCCAAGTGTGATTGGACACACAAGGAATTTTTTTCTGATGCATAAATCATAAATCATATAGGATACAACCAACAAAGTGATAGTCGTAAGATACCAGCAGGAGTAGGTAATAGGAAAGATGAGATGGATACTCGTAATACAGCCCTACTACATGGTTAGATATCCTTAGGCCAGGGGTGTCAAACTCAATTTCATTGAGGGCCGCATCAGTGCTGTGGTTGACCTTGGGGGGCCAGGTGGGCATGGCCGAGTGGGTGGGTGTGGCCAGCTTGATGCCACTCACTGGGTGTGGCTGACTGGGTGGCGTGGCCAGCTGGGTAGGCATGGCCAGCTTGACGCCACTCCCCAAACTGCTGGCATTTTCCTCTTTGCATTGGGTAGACTGGGCCAAAGCCATGCTGGCCCGATGTTTCCTCTTCGCATTAGATAGACGTGGGCCAGTCCCTTACATTTTCCAGGATGGCCCCACGGGCCAGATCCAACCACATCACGGGCCAGATGTGGCCCGCGGGCCTTGAGTTTGATACCCCTGCCTTAGGCATAAAACAGTGCTGTTGGAATTAAGTGTTTAGCAGAGTGATGGCACGGGGGGGGGAGGGAAACTGTCTTTGTGTCTAGTTGTTTTGGCATGCAATGCCCTTTAGCGGTGTCCTGAGGGGAGAAGTTGAAACCATTTATGACCAGGATGCGAGGGGTCTGTAGATATTTTCTTAGCGTTTTTTGGTTCATGCAGTATACAAATTTGTACAGATTTATACAAAATATCTTAAATCTGGAGGAATTGTTTCACTTTAAAGAAAACTAGCTTTCTCCAAGCGCCCTCAGATTATTACATTTCATGAGACTTTCGCAGAGGGGGTAGGGGGAGGTATATTGACATTCAGTACGATAACCACTTACCATTAATCTTATGTGTTCCCATTATTTCTATGTGCTCGTTTCTGCTTTTCTCTCTCTCCAAGAAGAGTACCCCAGAAAACCTTCGTTAGAGAACCATGGAATGTAAAGAACAGTTTTCAGTGCTGTATTAGAACAAAACAAAACAAAAGAAACTAACAACCCCCACCTCATAATGAAACAATCTGTGATACACTGTATAAAGTTAGGACCACTATTTTTCAATTAAATATTCTACCTATCATAATTTGTTAAGCATTGCTTGTATCTCATGAAGGAGGAAGAAAAATCTAAAAAAAAAATCTCAGTCTGTTCTTTTTTTTTTTAGAGTCAGATGTCAACCTGCTTCCCTCCCTGGTGTCTAAACACAATTTCGTTTTAATTAAAAAGGGGAAAAGCCAATTGCTTGCCTTGTGCCCCTGGTTGATAGAAAGGTAGAAGACAACTTGGGCTCTCTGTGAATAATTGAGCTTCCAGAAAATATCACGCAACATTGACTTGTAGCGGGGGGGGGGATTTCTGCATATATTTTTAACCATTGGCTCTAGTGATTATCGCATTTTCTCCCCATAACCTCAGATACACTTCTATTTTTTTTTTAACAAAAGGATTTTGGACAATCTCGGACAGCATGCACCATTCTTTCATTTTTGAGAAAGGAAGTTTAAAATAGTAGTAGCCATTGCTTTTCTTGTTAGGACCACAGAGAAGCTATGCTAGGTTCATATATTGTGGTATGTGATCATTTATTCGAGTGGAGTTTGTTAAATACACCACAATGGTTTGAGCTTATGCAAAAGAATAAGCCCAAATCAAGGAGATTTAGAACCTAGTCTTTGCACCATTTTCTAAAAAAAATAGCTTAATGTTGTCTGAAGGATGATTGATTTCTGTAGTTGAGTGTATTTCTATTGTATATACTAGGAATGTAGTTCTAACTTCTCTGATACTGAGAATGATTTTATTTATGTGGCACATTAGGTAGTGTTAAGCATGATTAAGACATTCTTCCTGTGAACAATTTTCATCAGTATCCCAGCAACATTTTCAGTGGCCGGTTGAGAAGCACTTCCTGATTTTTTTTTTTTGACCCAATTTGGATCAAAGGCACTGCATGTAGCCAGGGAAAGCTAATTCTTCTCCCAACCTCTTTATTTTCAAAAACACGTACCTGCAGGGGGTAATAAATAAAGTGGAATTAATTATTAGCCTGAATTTGATTTGGATAATGACATCTTTTCAAAAAATGAAGTCCAGACAGTTTAAGTATTATAGGAAGCAAAAGCATAATAAGGCTTTGCATTTTGTGTAAACACAATTGGTTTTGAAATGTGGTCTAGTTAGTTACTAATGTAAAATTTCATTGTGCATTTGTATTAATGTTTCACAGCCATAATATTTTAAAAGAATATGTGTTAAAATGTATTCATAATTGTGAATAAATAATGTTCCAGAGCCTGCTGTTTTGAAGTAGATGCTTGTTTATTATATAGATCTAGTGCAGAATATCAAATTTTAGATATTAATAGCAATTTTATCTATTAATCTTATTTATCTTTTAATCACTAATAAATAACTCCAATTTTAAAATTACAACTAGAATCTTAACACTGTTATTGAATATTATGATTAGGATATAATTCACAGTATCTTTGTATTTTTAAATACTATGTTTATTTTACTACAGTTATGGCTTTTACTAGTAAAGAAGTCTGAATTTTGAGTTCTTCTATAGCTCATGAATAGAATAGTAAGTGATAAGAGAATCACAATCCAGCATTTGGTTTATGCTGTTGGTTAATAGTAACAACAAATGCAGTCTAGCTCTCCATAAATACTCCCTGTTTTTGTAACATTTATTGTATAAGCTGTTGTCATGTTTTGGCTAGTTATCCTAATGTACGAAAGATTATGTTAAGTGCTTATATGAACCTTCGATTTTGAGAACAATGCATCACCGCTCCGGGTTTTTTTTTGCATATACAAATATATTAGATATAACAGGGCAGCAATCCCTATAATTTTTGACAGTTGGCTTGCCTGGCTAGGCATGGTAGGAATTGTAGTTCAGAAACACTAAAGAACCCTTAATCCAAGAATTAGAGGTTCATCTGCATATTCCTTCTGTATCCTGGGAAGACAGTAGAAAGATCTGCTAATGGCAAAGGAATTGGACTTCATCTTACCAGCTCAAGCCAACAGCACACATGCCTCTGATGGCACACAAAACTTAACAAATGCGCTTGCATTTATTCTTTGGAGGTTTTTTGCTCCAGAGAATATAGGAGAGATAATGGCCAGAGACGGAGTTCTGGTGCTCAGCTGCAACATATGTGTGTAAGATCTGCCTTTTTTTCCCCCTGAAGGCAAAACTGATTTGATTTGTATAAAATGTTTGTGGAAATTCTGAAAGCAGAGATTGGGGAACTGGAGGTCAGAGTGTTATGCCTATATCTCATTCATCAAGATGAAGACTTCCCAAACAGTAGTGTGGATACCATTACTCACCACAAACAGGTGAAAAATGTAAAGTTTACAACTTCGCCTAAGCGTGGGAATAAAGAAGCTGGCAACAGGTTGCAGTCAGAAGCAAAATGATTACAAAGCAGACTATTGTCCTAGATCTTGGCAACCTCTATCCTCAGAGGAAGCTTCTACAGACATGAGTAAGCTACAAAAAGCCCTCATAGTTAAATTTGTCACCTGATCCAAATGGAAGTGATCTATTACTGGTCATCAAAAAGAAGAAAACACAGTGATTATCAACAGGACGTTTGTGAGAGTTACAGTAGTTCCCATTTATTATTCATATTGTTCATCCTCACATATATCCCAAGTCTGAGATATGGTAGGAAGACTGATAAATCTTGTTGGATTTATGGATCAGAGACTTGTCCCACTAATCTTGTGGGCATAAATAATACTGCAAAGCATGACTTCCAGTAGATACAGTATAGAGTTACCGCATAGCATCGGGAAAGTGGGGGGTGATAGATTTGGGGACCTAGGTGGTGTTCCTGAGAATACTTTCCATTGAAGGAAAAAGAAAGGAAAAACATTAGGTGAACTGGTTGCAATGTCAGTGCAATTGAGAAGCTTGAGGTTCAAGGAATGGTGCAAACTAGTGCAATTGAGAAGCTTGAGGTTCAAAGAATGGTGCAAACTTCAGGAAGGAAAAACCTACCTTGCGTTATGGTATTCATTTTATTAAGAAGGGAAAGAATATTTCTGGATGATGACTAGCTAACCTCCTCATAAGGGCTTTAAACTAGAATGCAAAGGAATGGGACCAATGAATGGTCAAGTAGTGGATTGGATACAGAAGCAAAACAAATTGCTAGATAGAGACAAACAAGATGATGGCAAAGAGAGAATGGGTTGGACTTTCTAAATACAGAAAGTTCAATCCAATTTCCTAAATGTGTGTGCACTAATGCACAAAACATGGTTGACAAACATCTTGTGCATAATACTTTGCGCATTAGTGCAGAAACATTTAAATTAGGAATCATTAGGCACTGAAAAATGGGAATGAATCTACCAGTGTCACATTGGGCTTGATGGCTACAATTGGTTTTAGAAGAACAGACAACACAAAAAAAGAAGGTGGAGTACCATTCTGTATATTAATGATCTTCCATGGGGCTGATGGTAATAATATGATTGTTGAAAAGCTCAAGATAAAAGGGCAAGCTAGTAGAAGGGATATCTTGCTAGGAACATGCTGTAGATCACCAAAGCAGTCCAAAGAAATGGATGAAGGTTTATTAAAACAGATTAACCAAATCTTCAAAAAAAATTAAGTCATGAAGTGGCTGTGATGGGAGATTTTAGCAATCTGTTAGAAAACTAATTCTGCCAAACACAAAATGTGGTATAAATTCTTAACTAGTGTTAGAGATACTTTTCTCTTTTAAAAAGTTGAGTTGGCCACTAATTGATCTACCTTGGATTTGGTCCTAATTGGCAGGGAGGAATTGAATACATTGGATTGATGGGAAGTGTATGGTGACCACACGTGCTTTTGAGTTTAGCAAAAAGGTTTGTTAAAAATTACAAATTTTAGAAAGGTTGATTTTATAAATTGAAAGAAATAGAATGGAAAATGTTATAGGAAGAAAATCTGAAATGCAAAAATACCGTCTCTGTCTGGGTTTCTTTTAAAAGAAATTACTGCAGTCTCAAACAAGAAAAGGAGATAGGCGGTACAGTATCTAAAGGAGCCAATGTGTTTGAACAGGCAGTTTGTGAGAGAAGGGTGCTTCTTTAGAAAGGACTAAAACTCAAGCGATTATGTAAAGCTTTGGCTGAGAAGTTCAGGAAGTACACAAAGGCAAAGGTGGAAAATTAGCTAAGCTTGGCAAGAGAGATGAAATCCAACAAGAAAGCTTTTTTAAAATACATTCGTAGCAAAAAGAAAAAGAAAAAAAAAGGCAAAGGAAGTGTTTTCTCCAAGTGAATTCTTAATAGTGAGGAGGAAAAACAGGGAAATTCATATTTTGCTTCAATCTTTATATCTAAAATATGTTACTGTATTTTACTAGCATATATTGAGAAGGAACAGGAAAGGGTGCAGGTCAGTAGGGATGAAATAAAGGAGCATTTGGCTAATATGAATGCCTTCAAGATCCTAGTATGAAATATACCCAAGAATACTGCTGAGGAACTATTGTCTTTGATAGGTGGGAAGATACCAAATAACTGGGAAGGAAAAAAAATGTATTTTTCCCTATTCAAGAAAAACAGGATCCCAGTAATTATTCAAGAGTGAACTGGACATTAATCTCTGGAGGGATGATTGAACAAGCAGCCCATTGGTAAGCTTGAAGATTGCTGTGATTGCCAAGAGTCGCCATAGCTTTGTCAAAAACAGGTAATCCGAGACAAATCTCATCTTCTTTGACAAGATGCCCTAAAAGACAGCTGAAAGAACTTGGGGTATTCAGTCTGGAGAAAAGAAGAAACAAGAACCAAAAATAATGGACATAAATTGCAATGACCTAAAAAAAAGTTCATTTAAATATAGCAAAAACCCCTATTGGAAGATCTGTATGATAGTGGACCAACCTATCCTGTTGCTGCGCTTGCCCTCTGGAATGATGTGTCCTGTCCCTCTGTGTCTCTTTCCCCCTCCCCGAGATCTAGGTGGCTTTTGTTTAGGAAATGTTTACGGTTGTTTTTCCAGCTGTATTGACAGTCTGACAGTGGAAAGCCCCTCTTTGGGGTTGGTTTATTGTTGTTATTGGTTTATTGATGGATTGTGTCTGTGATTGATTGATGAAATTATGTGGTCAGTAACAGCTTGATGATACATAAGAGAGAGTGTGTGTGTGTGTGTGTGTGTGTAAAAGTTGTAGGCAGCCCAGAGATGTTAATGAGTTGGGCGGCTTCGGGTTTGACAAAATAAAGATCTACCTATGAAGTTTGTGGATTCAGTTCTCCATTTCTCGAGGACTTTTTAAAAAGAAGGATAAGGAAACTTCATTTCCGAATTCACTACGTAAGTTTTTTTTTTTTAAAGTATTTTGGTTCTCTTGCTTGTTATTATGACATGTTTTTAATTCTCTTTATATACGGTCTTAAAAATAAACCAGTAAATGAATAGTTTTCCTGTACATTACAGACAGCTGAACTAGATGATTCTTCCAGCTCTACCATTCTATTATCTGTTATGTGTCTATACAGTGTCTTTATCAGTTTCATACTAGTATAGCTGAGTGTCTGCTCTTACAAGTGCGGAGCATTATGTTCCGTCTGATCTGCTGAGGTCTGAATTGTAGATCAGACTGAGAAATTGAAAAATCATAAGGAGAAGATAGTGGCGAACTAAGTCTATATTCATGAAGTCATCCGGAGTTGAGCATGTTTTTTTTTTTTTGTTGTCTTCACTTAAATTCTATTTTCAGTGGCGCTCACTCTCGGGGAAATTAGTACGTGTTTAGAGATATAGGCCAGTTAGATCGATCAAATTGCAATACTTTAAAATATTTTTCGATATTTAGACTGATGCATTTTTGGAATGGCTGAGATTTTTAAAATGTTCGTTGTTTTAGCATAAGAATTTATAAAAATCAGCTGATAGGGATCATTTTAGAACAGGGGTTGATTTCACTGAGGGCCGCATCAGGGTTGTGTTTGATCTCGGGGGGGGGGGGCAGGGGGACGTGGCCAGGGTGGGCATGGCCAGCTCAACATCACTTGTGTCGGGGGTGCCTGTGGTGGCCCGAGAACTCTGCCAGTGAAAACGGGCTCCCAAGCTCCGTTTTCATCTGCGACGGCCTCCTACAACCCTCTGCCAGCAAAAAGGAGTTTGAGAGAGCTGCTTGTGGTCCTCCCGAGCTCTGTTTTTGCTGGCAGAGGCAGCACCCCACGGGCCGGATCCAGCCCCCGGGCCTTGAGTTTGACACCCCTGGTTTAGAAGAATCATCCCCTCTCTTCCTTCACACTGGATCCTGAAAAGAGTATAAAAGATTGTATTGCAACAACTTTATGTAATCTTATTTTAGGAAGGATATTTTAAAAGTTCTGTGGTTTTTCATAAAGACCTTTAATGCTTTTCCATAAAACATATTGAAGAGGTTGCGTAATTACGACAGTTTGCACAAAGGAAGAATAGCTGCTGAAAACTGGGTGTAACTGCTGATTGGATTTGATAAGCGTGCATTCCTCATTCCACAGTCAATATTTTCTCAATGGCAGGGCTGTTCTTGTATCTCAACACATAGCCTGTTCTACCTACTTGGAGAATAGCATTTGCATAAGCCTTCTTGAAATCAGTATATCATATGGCTGACATATATCTGGTGGACTAAGAAAATCAGTCCAAATGATTTTTGTAAAAGTGTGTTTATGCGCTCCTTTTTCTGTCATCAGATTTTATAGAAGAAAAAAAAAAAAAAAGGCACTCTTGAGTGGAGCTTGATACTAAGTGACCTCATGGGCATGTCTATGTCATTTTCCTGGTAACAGTACAGATGTGGTTTGCCATTGTTTTCTTCCAGGAGAGTTTTTCAGTTTTGGAGACTGTTTCCTAGTATTTTCCCATCAAAAATGGCCTTCCAAAAATTCCTGAATAGAATTTTTTGCTTATGAATAGGACTGGGGCCATAAGGTATAATATAATGTACAACGCATTGAGAAGAGGCTATACAGTGGAACCTCGGTTTGCGAATGCCTCCGTTCTTGACCAATTCAGATGACGACCAAAAATTCCAACCCAGTTTTGAATTGGATTCCGACTCAAAACTCGGTTCCCGAACAAAAAACGGTGCAGAAATATTCCTTTCCGCGCCATTTCCCCTTCTGCGCATGCGCAGCAATTGTCTGCGCATGCACGGTTCAGAATGCAACCGAATCGGTTCACACCCACAGTCCGGGAATGGGTTGCGGTCACGTTCTGAGGTTCCAGTGTAGCTCAATGCCATGCAGAAGATTCCTGGGAAAATCCCATTAAAAAGTCAGGGAGAAGATAATTTGAAAAGTCTTTTGGATAGCTACTGCAACTGAGACTAGCAGTGATAGGACTGGGCTAGATCAATTTTAATAAACCTCATGTGTTGGGAGAATTTTTGGAATTTTTTTAGAGGCCCATGCAAGCCAAGGAATGTTGAAGTTCCAATACATTTGGAGGCTATCAGATTGGGGAAAGCTGAGGTAGGCGGATAAGTAGTCTGACCTGCTTGGTAACTGCTTTTTATAATCCGAGTTTATTGAGATGACGCAGCCTTCTTCAGGTTGGTGTTCATCACTGTATCATTACAAACAACAAAAATAATGATTCCTTCCATCCCACTAAAGAGAAATAAGAAAGTACCAATAATGTAAAGCTTCCCATCTTTATTTGAATAATAAGGCAAGATGGTTCATTTTTTCTGCCTACAGCATCACTGTTCAATGCCACACAATGACATAGCCAATCAAAAATTTGACACACACACACACCCATTTTTATTTTGGCAGATAAGGGGATGCTTCAGGGAATGGGGCTTATAGATGCCACAGGCCAACTTCTGGTTGTGAATTTATTTTGTCAGTATTTATATTGTGCCAGACTTTCTCATCCTGGTACCTTTCGAACACTTTGGCTGTTGGAAATTCTGAAACTTGTAGTTTTGGGGAAACTACAATTTGATTTCTGAAATCAAATGAATGGAAATTTTGTGCATTGATTGGACTGGGACCATACTTGTTTGTTTGTTTGTTTGCTTGTTTCTTATTTTTACAAATAACTCAAGGCATACCCAACTTATCTTTTCCTATTTTCCCCACAACAACAACCCTGTGAGGTGAGTTGGACTGAGAGAGAGTGACTGGCCTCCCCAAGGTCAACCAGGTGGCTTTCATGGCTAAGGCAAGACTTGAGTATACAGGTAGTCCTCGACTTACAACAGTTCATTTAGTGACTGTTCAAAGTTATAGCATCCCTGAAGAAAATGACTTGCGGCCCTTTTTCACACTTACGACCATTGAAGCATCCCCATAGTCATGTGATCAAAATTTAGCCTGTTGACACTGACTCACATTTACAATGGTTGCACTATCCTGAGTCATATGATCCCCTTTTGCAACCTTTTGACAAGCAAAATCAATGGGGAAGATGATTCAGTTAACAAATACGTTACTAACTTAACAATTGCAGTGAATCACTTAAGAATTGTAGCAAGAAAGGTCATAAAATGGGGCAAAACTCACTTAACAAATGTCTCACTTAGCAACATTAATTTTAGGCTCAATTGTGGTCATAAGTTGAGGACTACCTGTATTGTACAATGTATTTGTGAAGTATATCAGACCAGGCAAAGTTGCACAATATCACTGCTGCTACTGTACTAAGCTTAGAATGTTAGGATGAGAAAATAAGGTCTTTTTAGGGCAGGGGTGTCAAACTCGAGGCCTGTGGGCCAGATCCAGCCTGTGGGGTGCTTAGATCTGACCTGCGGGGCTGCCCTGGAAACAGTGAAGGACTGGCCCATAGTGCTTCTGCCAGCAAAAACGGAGCACGGGAGGGCTGTGCGCGGCAATTCTAAGCTCCATTTTCACTGGCAGAGGGCTACAGGGGGATGTCATGGCCAAAAACGGATGTTGAGCTGGTGATGCCCACCCTGGCCACGCCCACCCTGACCCCCTGAGGTCAAACACACTCCTGATGCAGCCCTCAATGAAATCGAGTTTGACATC
>JANHJO010004548.1:10700-21657 GCA_032468235.1 Pseudoxyrhopus heterurus | reverse complement strand
ATCTATCTATCTATCTATCTATCTATCTATCTATCCATCCATCCATCCATCCATCCATCCATTCATCCATCCATCCAGGTAACTAGGTAGATAGTTTCCCTTTCTGTCTCCCTCCCCCTCCCGCTCCTTCTCCCCCTTGAACAATTATCTATGTATTGCAACTAATTGAATGTGTTTCTGAGTGTGATATAAAATGTAAGTTTGGACTTTTCATCTCCTTTCAATAGATCAATGGAAATCTCGAAAAAGATTCTCTCCTGCCTTGTGAAGGGGCTTATAAAGCCTGCCCTATCCTGCTGCTTCAGGGAGCTTTATAACTGATTGTTTTAAAACCAAAGTGACACCGGAAAGGGTCAAGTAAATAAATATGCATGCCTCACCAGTTCAAAATAATAAAATTCCAATGTGTGCAAGCCTGCTTGTTGAACATATGTTTGAGGCACGGCTAAGCCATCTGGCTCAGTGTCAAGCATTTACACCAACTGCAGTCTTACACTACCTGACAGCAGAAAAGCTTTATTCCCTTGGTGTTTGGGCACAAATGGAGAAATATTATTGAAATGATTATCTGCATCAAGACTCAGATTTGGTTTGACATTTAGCTGGCTCTGTTTAATCCAAAGGGTTATCTGAATGAATAAAGGGAATGCTCCTCCCAATGAGGCTTTGAGCAGTGGGTGCGGAGAGGGGGATGGAAGAGGAGAGTCAAATGATTAATGAGATTGAAGGACTGGGTGGACCCTGCCCACCTCTGCCCAGACCTCCCTGCCAAGGACTGCATGTGAAATTAGGGGGGGGGGAGCTTTCCTCTCTTGTCAGGATGAGTCATCGCCACTTCCAAGGCCTCTTTTATTGGGCCTGCAGGAGACAAAAGGAAAGGTAACCGGAGAAATTATTTTTCTGTGTAAAACAAGTGCTTCTGGAGAAGAAGGCATTGCTCAGATCCCATTTGTGCTATCAACTGCATTGCACCGCAAGCTAAGTGGGGATGGATCAGCTTTCCGGAACAGCAGAGTTTGGTCTGCCTTGTTTGGCTCTGAAATCCTTTTTGAGATTGAGGGGGGTAAAATGCCCACGTGATGCCCAAGATGCCAACAGATCAGTGGGAGACATGGATTCCTATCTGTAAGGCTCACCGAAAGGCCTACGATTCCAGGAAATTCTCTACAACTGCTTCTGGAATTTGTGACAACCATCCGTTTTTTTGGGGTGGGGGATTTACAGTAGAATAAAATACAGTAATGGATTATATCTTTGAACATTGGTTCAAACATATGGAATAGCGTATTTAAGCTTTATTGGTTGGCTTCTCAGAGTGATGAAGGTGTTGAATTATATACTACATTACATTTGTAACCTGTAGTTGTGGTTTTTTTTAATCTATTGTAAGGTAAATGAGGTGGGATCCATATAGTGAAGAAGAAGAGGGAAGGGTAGAAATGAAGAGGGAAAGGGAGAAAGAGACACACAGAGAGAAAGAAAAAGAGAGACAGAGACAGAGAAACAGACAGGCTGGCAGGCAGATGTGGAACATGTATACGGTATATGAAATTTGCAAAATAAAACACTTGGCATTATGGTCTCAATGAGGATCAGGCCACTCTATGTTAACACTAGAGCAAAGGGGGGAAAAAACTGGGATTGGAATTGCTGTCCCTAACTGGCACGGCCATAAAGCATGACATCATCTGACAGCACTGCTTAGTGATGGCAATTCTGGCATTCCCAGTTGCCTTTGTTAAGCAAGGACCTCATGTGACTGGGATTTCTGACTTCCTGCCAGCTTCCCCATTGATTTTGCTTGTGGGAAGCTGGCAGGGAATGTCAGAAATCCATACTCACTTGACCGTGGAACTCCGTAACCTCATACTATAATTGCAAGCCTGTGATCATGTGACTATGGGGATGTTACAATGGCTGGCATTCTGAGAATCCATTGTAAATACCATTTATTCAGTGAAATCATAATGCTTGTAACTCAAGGACCATCTGTGGGTCCCATATCATAGCTGAGAGCCTGTTTGATATGGTGGTTGCAGTGTTGGGCTAGAAACAGGGAGAACATGAGTTCTAATCCATTGTTAGGTATGAAAGCTGGCTGATTGACATTGGACCAGTGATTCCAGGTGGCCTACAGAAATAAAACCCCAAATACAAAACCCAATAGACTCTAAACTTTCTACAACTGTGTTCTGCCACAATATTTTCAAGATTGTGGGTCTTTGAGTTTTAGTGAGGGAGGTTTTTTTTAAATTACCCATTCTGTACAAAATAAACTCAAAACAAATGAGAAAGCTAGAATGAAAGATAAAATTTCTCAAATGCAGAAGCTTCAACATTTACATGTCACAAACATGTAGGCATCATGAATTTTGTGACCTCTACCATATAGATGTTGTTAAGCAGGGAAAGAAGCACTGTAGCGCTTGTAAGTCTCTGAATCAGAAAAATACTACATGGAGCAAATCTGTAGAACTAAAATAGTATTTGTATAATATACGTCCAGGAAATGGAAAAAGTCTGATTCATCAAAGATCACAATGTTGATAAAACAAATACCTTGGCTCAGCATTTCAGTTCCATACAAATAATTCTGCTAATTCTTGCATATGTACAGTATTTATAAAATTGCAGTACTGATTGTAAATTTGGATTTGAAATTGATTTGGTGATTTGGATTTAATATGGATATTAGACATGATTTCCCCTTCACTCTTACTTTTAATTAACTTTTTAATTGAGATTTAAATGAGTTCTAATGAACACAATTGGTAGCCTAATTGATTTGCTGCCACAGCATAGTGAGTGATCAGTACACAGCCCGCATTTTAATAAACTATTTTTGCATGTCAAACAGTTTACAGGTTAGTATTTTGGCAGAAGTTGGCGAAAAACAATTGGTCACTTTTTAACTGCAAGCAACTTTTTAATGCATGCTTTGGGATCATAAAATTCCATTATTCCCTTTTCTGTGCGAACCTGTAGCCCTGAAACCTAAGTTTTTGAAAAAGACTATTTAAAGTTTGTAAAAATTGATGTGTTTATAATTTTTCAAAAGACAATGCTCAGATGGCAAAACCTATGATACATGAAACAGTAAAATAATTAGATGTTAGTAATGTTTCACATAATTACTCTGATTTCCTCTTTAAAAAAAAGGAAAATAAGATAAATTTCTGAAAACGATATTCTTTTATCATGTTATGAACAATGAGCGGGTGAGAAAATATATTATGACATATTTAAACACAAGGCAATAATTTCTAAACTGCATAAATTACATGTTTTCCCCTATTATGATCCAGACAGACAAAATGAACATTTTTGAAAGAAAATGACCATCGCATGATTAATTGCAAGCTCGCAGATTTTGCAGCTTCAAGAGTAAATCAACTGCTAAGAAGTGCTAACTTGCTAAAATATAAACTAATTTTAGTCTCTGGATATTAAAATATAATCCATCTTCTTTCTCCATTGGGAAAGCTAATTAGAAATTGTGACTGGCATAAGAAGAAGGAACTGTGAACACACTGTGGGATTAAGTTTGCTTGCATGCAATCTGAACTCAAGAAAAGCTGGTCACTCCTTTGCACATTGTACTGTATTATACTCAAGTATGAGTGAAGCTTAAAATGTGTAAAGATAGAACAGATTTTGCCTAAATAGAACAGTAAATGTCACATATAATGCTCAACAAAACTAAATTACATCCTGGGGTCCCAAAAACCACAATTCACCTATAGCAGGGGTGTCACACTAAAGGCCTGGCCCGCGAGGTGCTTAGATCTGGCCTGGGAGGCCGTCCTGGAAACAGTGAAGGATCGGCCCACGGTACCTCTGCCAGCAAAAATGAAGCTCATGAGGGCCTCTGTTTTCACTGGCAGAGGGTTGCAGGAGGCCATCGCAGCCAAAAACAGAGCCCATTTCGCTGGCAAAGTGCTCAGGCCACCACAGGCGTCCCTGACATGAGTGATGTTGAGCTGGTCACACCTAGCCTAGCCACACCCACCCCGGCCCCCAAGGTCAAACACAACCCTGATGTGGCCCTCAATGAAATCAAGTCTGACAACCCTGACCTATAGTATTACATGTCTTAAATCGCAGAATCACTGACCTATAAACAATTTTGGGGAAGTGATGTGCAATTCCAAATCCAGAGCTATATTTTCATCCTTTTGGTTGGAGTAGAATTCACTACCCTCTATGTGCATTGCTGAAGCGTTTTACCTTTCTCTTCAGTTCAGTGTCTCCTTTGTCCTTTTACCTGATTAGATCAGTGGGGGAAATCAGCAACGATTAGATATTTGCTTCCTTCACAAGAGATGCAGAAACAGAAATCCAAAATTCAGGACTTTTGCCAATCTCGCAGGGGAAAATCTAGCATATTTTATATTGCAACACTTGAGATGTTCAGCCAGACCCTAGAAAATCGTGCCCTGAAAGATTTAAATTTGCATTAGGGGGAAAATGTTTTGGAAATAGCAGAAATGGATGAAATGATTGTAGACAGACAGACAGACAGACAGACAGAGGAAAAGCACAGTCTGCAAGTGACTATAGAAATAGATAAGCCTTATTGCCTGTTGAACTATGAAAAAGAGGCATGCAATATTATTTAGTCCAGTGAAAAGTGGGACTTGGAACACAAAAATCCTGGTTCAAATCCCCCCTTGACCACACAGCTCCCTGGGAGATTTTGTGGCTTATTGCTGTTTCTATGACCTGCACATAGGGGAAGGTAATGTCAGGAGACATCGCTAGAGGAGCTCTGTTTTGCTCTCAGGGAGAAGATAAGATAAACATGCAATGGAGACATAAAATAGGAATACTTGTGGGGAGAGTGATGGCTCAGCGATTAAAGATGCTGAGCTTGTCAGCTGGAAGGCAGACAGCTCAGGTTCGAGACCCAAGCACCATGTGAGGTGCTGGGGTGAGCTCCTATTACTTGCTCCAGCTCCTGCAAATGTCAGTAGATAAATAGGTACCACTTTGGTGGGAAGGTAACAGTGTTCCATGCACCTTGGTGTATTGTCATACTGGCACATGACCATGGAACCGTCTTCAGACAACGCTGGCTCCCTTGGCTAAGAATCAGAGATGAGCACCTCCCCCCCTCAAGAGACGGACATGACTGAACAAGGGAAATCTTTACCTTTATGAATGCTTATTTCTTTATATTATATTGTCTCTTCATATTCCAACTGTTTGATTGTATCCTGTATGTAAATAAATGTATTTAAAATATTTTTAAGGAATGCCAAGAGTCACTATAAAATTGTATATAGCAACTCAGAGAAAAATGGACAAAGATAAGCTTCCTTTCTTCTATCAAATCACTAGAATTCTAGATGATTCATTTAATTTGATGGGTGGGAGATTTTGGACCGATGATAATACTTCTTCACCCAAGAAATAATTTAATTTTCCCAGGGAAGAAAGGCAATACTCAAATACCCCGTTTTAGGCATCGTGAACTTGTTACAACAAATGATCTTTTGTTCTTCCATGGTTAATACAATAGTAGCCTTGGGCAGGATGGGATGTTCAAATAACTGATTTTAATCAGGGACCACTAAATCAGGCTCTGAAGTTGTTTTTAAGGAATGAAAGAAGATTTTGTCAGGTGTAGGTTTAATCTCTGATCATTTTTAATTGGAGGTCCACAGGAAGGATCCTCGCACCTTATTCAGTGTAGCATGCTATTCTGCCATTAGAGGGAGGATAATATGTGCAATGAAAAGAATGAGACTGAGATTATGCAGTTTGTTGAAAGTGAAGCATTTGTGTTGAAGTACCAGCATGTCTTCAAGAGGTAATCTAATCTAAACAAGGACTAGTGAAACAGTTTTCCAATTGTAATAGAAAAATGTAACTAATGAAATACATTTTAAGGATAAGCAAAGCCTAGTATCTTGCTAGCATCTTACCTGGGAACAAAGCCAAAAGATCCTGAGATCAACAATCAAGAATGATGGCCTAAGAAGGGACATAACATAAATTCTAATTTTTCTTTCTTCTCCTGGCCTTTGTGGTCAATAGGTTGTCAGGCACTGAAAGGTCAATGCTACTGAAATCATACTTCCAAAACAGATGAGTTTTCAATTCAAAGCAAACATTAAAGCCTTCTATATTTTGGTAAGGTTTACTTATGAGTAAATGTGTTAAAGACCTGGAGCATTTGAATCAACTTATCCTGAAAAAGTTTGATGGGACAAACAGAATGAATCAAAGTCTGAATTTCAATTCTTTGGGCTGATGAAAAAAGTACATTTACTATTATAAAATTAAAAAAGAAACCCCCTTTCAATTAATTGTACTTGATGTACAAAATATAGTTGTATTTGAAAAGTCAAAGAACCCTGAAGAATCCCCATATAGTGTGCTTGGAAAGCTTTAATCTATAGCTCTTAAATGTGTCTTCCATTCATCTGTTTATGAATGAATTACCTTTATCCTCCCAGTTATGGGCAAGTTATGCCCATAATAATCTTAGAGCAAGTGTTAGTATTTATTATAATTTTCTTGAGTTTCGAATCCTTAGAAATATCAGTGGAAGTCTAAATGGTTGTTTAGCCTTGCTCCTTCCTTCCTTCCTTCCTTCCTTCCTTCCTTCCTTCCTTCCTTCCTTCCTTCCTTCCTTCCTTCCTTCCTTCCTTCCCTTCCTTCCTTTTCTTTCTTCCTTCTAGCATTTAGCACATAAAATATTGAAGCTTATAATTTGCTTCCATTTCTCCTACTTTATGGCTTTAGATACTATTTACATGAAGGTTACATGAATGAGAATTTTCAGCTTAAAATACCGGTATCTGGTCACTCATTAAAAGCATAAATGATGGTTATACCTCCAACTGTAATAACCTGGTTTAAATACAAAGAAATGGTGCATTAAAAAACCAAGCAAATAAAATTTTGTCAGGACAGCTTCTTTTCATCTTACATTGTAGTCTTTGTCACCTTCTCATATCATAAAATAAAAATCGCTTTTGTTTTGAAGATTAACATTTCCCATAAAGCCTTGGCCTTGTCCCAATCAGGAAAGGGGAGACAGCATTCCTATAAGATCAGGGACTGTATAGAAAAGAAATTTCTTCTTCCAATCTAAAAATTTTCCAGGCTCAAAATGGCTGGAACAGAAGAGGAAAAATCTCTGCTCCCTCCCCGTTCTTGATACATATGAAACTGCATTGCTTTAAAATCTAATGTCATCTTAAATGACCCCCAATCTCTATGTCTAATAATTGGATAAATCTACTAAGCTTCCTCCTTTGTCAGATCCAGAAGCCATATATTCAAGTTATAGAAGCTCCTAGTCTGCCACAATTAGAGCCTGGGAAATTGGGAGGGGGGAATTCTTATTTAGTAGTGTTTTAGACAAAACAAAATTCCTATGTATGTCAAGGTCAAAGCTAGCCTGCAGCTGGAAGGGTGGGTCTGAGAAATTGGCATCAATAGAGTGACAAGTTGATTGGACCATGTGATGGACTTGTGGGTGCAAGGGGGGGGTGGATCTTTGATTTTGACTTGGGGAAGGAAAAATCCAGAACTTTAGATTCGGGTTTTTTCTAGATATGCCAACATGATTTTTCTAATAAATTCTTACTTGGATGGACTTTGTCTCAAGTTTGAATCGATATCGAGGGTTTACTTGGAACGCCGACACCTTTGTGCTGCCACAAAGCTTGTATTATTTCACCTATGCACAGCCTACAATGGAGAAACCCACCATGGTCCATCTTTAGACTTCCATCCTGTGGCTGGAATGCAGCATGGAGCTCTCAGATGTAGTTACTCATGCAACAAGTCCTTGCTTTGCCCTCAAAATGGGTGGTGAGGCACTGATGTTTATATAGACTCAGTGCTCACAAATATAAGGACAGTGATTGGTGGTTCCCAACCTTCTCTCCCCTCTATGTTCCTTGTTCCCTCAAAGGCATCTCCAATAGGTAATAGGAATGCTCCATGTACCACCACTTTTTCTTCTAAGAGATAGCATTGTTCTATTGTAGGGTCAGTTTGGGAGGGGCTACAACAGCAATGGGTGGATTAGTCAGTGCATCGACCTGTCAATCCAAAATAAATGGTCCCAATGTCACACAATACAGTACAATATTAGATTATACAGTTGTTGTTGTTGTTGTTAGTTGCGAAGTTGTGTCTGACCCATTGTGACCCCATGGACAATGTTCCTCCAGGCCTTCCTGTCCTCTGCCATCCCCTGGAGTCCATTTAAGTTGCATCGACTGCTTCATTGACTCCATCCAGCCACCTCATTCTCTGTCGTCCCTTTCTTCTTTTGCCCTCCATCGCTCCCAGCGTTAGGCTCTTCTCCAGTGAGTCCTTCCTTCTCATGAGGTGGCCAAAGTATTTCACTTTCATCTTCAGGATCTAGCCTGAAGATGTTTTCATCTTCAGAAGATGATTTCATCTTCAGGATCTGGTCTCCTAGGGGTTCTCAAAGACTACCAAAAATGATCTTGTGGTTGCATTCCCCAGATGCTTGAGTAACATGGGATGTAGTCCTTGACTTCAACTAAGTTAGCTCTCTCTTGTCCTCTCTTTGTCTAATTTAAGCTTCCCTCTTTCCCCAGAGGGATAACCATGATCTTCTAGCCTTCCATTTCTCTTCTAAGGGAAGACAGATACAAAATTGGAATTAAGAAGTTCTGCCTTTCCGTTCTGCCCACTTTTTCTTCCGATGGATCTGTACTTTCTTTGACTTGTCTCTTATTGTCTCTTATTCCTCATCTACACAAAGAACCTTTTATCCTGGGGGGCGGAGGTAGCTATTTTTGGTATCTTTCACAAGTCTTAGCTTATTTCAGTTCTCCTGACAGGCTTTTTCTGGTTTCTGGAGACTTATCTACTCTTCTCCTTTGTTTTAAGCTTCTCTCATTCCTTTTCTCTTAGGCATTTAGAGGGTTCTGCATATATCCCCACGGAATTCTTTTGAATTCTCACATTTCCCCCCCTTCTTGTAGGTATTAATTGCAATTGTGCTTTCAGAATCTCATTTCATAGAATCTTGTGTCCTTCCTAGGTCCTTGTCTCCTTCAACATTTTAAGCCACTGGCTCTCAACCACCTTCCCTCACAGTCCATCGTGACCTGTTCTTCTGAAGACCAGAATAGACCACTGGGTCTTCTCAGTTCCTCTTCTTCCAGATATCACAGATGTTCCAAATGTCATTCAGTTTCTTCCAAAAGATCAAACGCCTTCAGTTCTTCAACCCGTTCTTCTCTGATAGCAAGAATTAAGTCCACGTTTCCATGCTTTTTCTATCACCCTTCCGACAAATGACCGGGTCAGCAAGAGGGGATAAGAATTTGCTGGACTTCTGACTCGCCCACAGTCACTTTGAAACAAGATGGGGTGCAAATAAATTAATAAATTAAAAAAAAACATTGAAATCCTCCATCATCCCTGTTTATATGACTTTTTTGAAGGACTGATCATCTCATGCAGAAGGACTTCATTTGCATCTTCAGCCTACCCAGATGGTCTATGTTCTCTCACATCATATGTGTCTTCTTAAATTAGGATCTCTAGTTATTCAGGGTTTCCCCCCCCCCCCCATAGTCTGTGCATTGACAAGCATTCTGAGGTTGTGAGTACCATCTACTGGCATTTTGGTTGTAGTGTCTTATGAAAAATTGACCCCCCATCTTGGCCTGTTGAGTTCTGCATATATAGTTCTGGAGTTTTGCCACCCTTCCTCTCCTGTTCTTTTTTAATATCATCCTGGTGACTCAACATCTGCCAAACATTTCCTTCCATTTTTTAAGGTGCATCTCATTTCATCTCAAGAGACCTTCATGCATTATCTTCTTGGATAATCGTTTCTTGTTCTCTGCTTTCCCTTCAAGTGGAAAAATTGAGAAAAGATTAGCTTTGCTTCCAAGTTCTTCACTTTCCTGACCATGGTGTTATAGTCTCCAGAGATTTTTTTTTTCCAAGGGCTTCCATGGTGAGGTCATTCACCCCCATTTTTGGATGAAGAAGAAAATATGGTTGCTACTGGCTTTGAATAATCCTGGTAACCTCTATATCATGCCCTGTACATGGACATTGGGAAGACAGTGCACCTCCCCCAATGTCAGATTAGCTCTGGACCTACCTGCTTTGGTTCTCCTGAACAGGACATCTCCTATCATCATGACACATGTATTTCTTTCTCAAGATGATTTTGAGATTTCTTCAATCCTCAAGATTCCAAGCGTTTCTTCATTGCTTTATATGATTTGTTCAGTCAAAAGTTGAACATCCTCCAGAGGAAGAAATTCATAATTGGTTCCTTGAATTCTATTGGTACCAACTTCTCCCTGATGTTCTTGCTGCTTTGAGACGGATTCTTCCACTTCTTTGCCCAAAGGCCTTTTTACCTGTTCTGTGTCGTCCTCTTCACTTCTCTGCTTTTCCTGGAGAAATTCATCTCTCCTGCCAAAGAATCTGTCGCCTTTCCTGCTGCATTTCAGACAGGAAGAAGAACATTGATATACTTGGCAGGTCGTGACGTTGGTTTCTTGATTTCTTTCTGGTTCACGTTCCTTGGAGACTTTCCTACCAACTCTAAGCTTCATTAGTGCTGAGCCTTAGTTGTGGTGTGTTTGGTGGCTTACCCTGTTGATTAGTCAATGGTTAGGCAGAGATGGCAAACCCATAAACTGAGTTAATTTGGGAACTGGTTGTTGTGTGCATACAGACATTTAGTCTTGACCCCTCTCTGTATGGTTGATAGCAGTCTGCTGGTTCCTGGTCTGTAGATCATCATCATTGTATTCAGTGGAACCTGAATTAAATGGGATAAATTAAATGATATATATTTCCAGATCTTTTCTAAGTCAAGAAACATATTATTCAATAGTAGCCATGGAGGACAGTCAAAAAATTAGATAGATAGATAGATAGATAGATAGATAGATAGATAGATAGATAGATAGATAGATAGATAGATAGATAG
>JANHJO010004547.1:48092-67543 GCA_032468235.1 Pseudoxyrhopus heterurus | reverse complement strand
GGAAAGCTCCCCGACCAGAAGCCGCCTCCATTGGCTGGCAGGGGAAAGGGCGGGAGAGACGGGGCCAGCCGGAAAGCCCGGGAAAGGAGCGTCCGGAGAGGGCTTCCTCGGCCCGAGAGAAGAAGCGGGGAGAAGCTCCGCCGAAGGTTTCGCGCTCTCGGCAGCCTGCTGCTCCTTGCCTGTCCCGAATAGCCAGCGGGAGTGGGCGGGGCCAGCCGGAAATCCTGCTACTGGTACGCCCGGACTGGGGCATTCCGGCTAGATCCCACCACTGGGCGTGAGTCGGGCGTTTCTTTTGCGGCCAGCGCAGCCCTTCCCAGCGCTTTCTGCGCTCCTGCAGCTAGGCATTTTTTTTGCAGCTTTAGCTCATTTAGCTCCGCTGGTCCCCCGTTGCAGCCGGCTCCCCCAGGCCTTGCAAAGTAGGCCAGCCTCCTCCTCCGCTGCCTCGCGATTAGCTCCCATCAGCTGTTCCGGCCACAGAGGAGGCAGCTTGGCCCCTTTGCCAGGCCTGGGGGAGGCAGTGGCTGTGGCTCAGGCCCTGATCCATTTCCACCGCTGATTCCGCACCCTCTCACATGGTGGCTCGGGCCCAAGCGGCCTTGTGTGGTCCCGCCGGCGCAGCCTCCTCCAATCCCAGTGGGTTCCACATGGTGCTGCTGCTGCAGCTGAGCCCTGCTCTGCCTGGCCGCCCACAGCCACTGCAAGAAATGTGACTGTGCAATGGGCCAAGTGGGCTGCGTAATGTCGCTTCACCTCAGCCCTGCCCTGCCTTGCCACCCACAGCCGCTCCAGGTCAGACCTGTTATTTGACAAAGGTTTGCCGCCCACTCCCACGTCCAAGTTCTTACTTGAATCCTTGGGCCTCATGACAGTGGAAGCAGCGGCTGTGTGTGTTTGTGTGTGGGGGGCGTTGGGCCAGTCGATGCTGTGTGTGCGTGTGTGTGTGTGGCCGTTGGGCCGATCGCACTGGTTAGTTGAACACAGAAGCTGTCCGGTCAGCTGGAAGCTGTCCGCCACTGTTTGAAAACTGAAGCTGTCCAGTCACTGCTGAGGTGAAGCTGGAAGCCGTCCGCCACTCTTTTTAAACATGGGCATGCGCAGTACAGCTTTGATCCTATCACTGGGCCCAACTGTTGCTTATGAGCATGTGTACTAGAGCTTTGGTGCTATTTTGCTGATGGGTGTCCCCTTTGCTATACTTTTTGGGGGGCAAAGAGCCCCCCTACAGTTTCCAAACCCCCGTAGTGCTGATCTTACTATGCTTTTCTATGTATGTGCCAACTCTGGGCAATATTAATGGAGGGGTGCAGATTTCTATAGAGCACATACAAACACACATCCCCACCGGACTTCTCTTTAATAGATATAGATTTGAGGAAATACCATATAACCGTATATATGCATTAAGCTGGTTAAAGATAAATGCCCAGTTATCTTTTGTTAGTCCAGGAATACTCACTTGAATCATCCAAATTTTAAAATATGAACCATGAAAAACAATTGTCCACCTTCCAGTAATGTAGCATAGAAAAATAACATCATACAGCATATGTATAGAATATGTAATATACAAAATGAGTACACGTGTTTCTTTATTTAGAATTTTTAATATCCATTCTGAACATGACAACTTATGAATACACATTAGAGGTGATGATTGGAGGAGGATTATGAAATTGGAAAGAGACCTAATGTGTATAATAATAAATGATTTCTTTGTCCCAAGCTTCTTGTTTTGTGGATTTAAAATATGTTATTGTTTTCTTTGAATATCCTCCACAGCAAACAAAAATTAAAAAATGAGGAAATAGTTGATGTCAACTGACTGCAGCAACAGAAGAATTAGTACCTAATTAATTCTAGCTGTACTGAACAACAACTACAAAACCCTATTAATTACTGTTGTTACTTTGTGCCTTTGAAGACTGACCTCTTAATTGTTAGACATTTTGAAAGACAAAAATGTTGGCATTACTTATTTATATGATAATGAATATATTGTTCCAAATTAAATACATACAGAATGGATTTTAGCAACATGATCAGCAATATTTTATTTATGATTTCTTTGCATAATAGAAAGAGGAACACGCTGTTACTTTGACCTGCTGCATAACAAGCAATTAGTTCACAAACAAAAAAGTTCTTGTATTTATACATATAAAACAACTGGAAGAAGCACAGAACTGTTAAGGGCAAATGGTATATTGAGTGTGTGCTAGAATAGCTGTAAATGATTATCCCTAGAGAGCCATTTGTTTTGGTGAATAAATAACAGGTCTATGGCAGTGTGACATTATACAGTGATGTGCTCTTGTGGGAGATGATTTACAGATAAGAGTTTACTATCCTCCCTAGCATAACCAGGATGATGAAAAAAATAATGACAAGCATTTGATGCCCCTATACAAATCTCACCTTTTCGTTTCTGCATTCCAACATTACAGGACAAACCCTCAAGCATTAGTACAGTGCTAGCAGTAATTACAGAGACAATATAATTATTATTAGCCATTGATAACCTCAGCATCACTAATTTGTCTATTTCCTTTTTAAACTTAAGTTAGCAGTTTTCATTTTAACTTGCAATGAAAATTCTACTTGCTGTGTAAATAATTACTTTCAACTATCCTGAATTTCCCACCAGTCAAGTTCATTGGAGGCCTCCATTTCTATTATAGCAACTAATTTTTCCATAGCCATTACACATATCTGCATTGTACATACTTTCATATGCATTATATGTTCTTATTTTCTATTTTTATAAATACAACACAGATTGTTACCTTTGCTGTACACATTAATGCAAGTGCACCATAGTTTTATGACTATGAGATATTTTAAAAAACAGTTTCTATTAAAAGGAAATATGAAAGTATAATTGAGTCAGAATGATAAAATAAGTGCCCAGGTATATTCTTCACTTTATATTTGAGTGAGAAACAGTGTATTTAGAAAGGAATAGAATTTTCTTCTTTTTCTTGCACTACCAAGGGAAATGCTTATGACACCAAGCCTTTTTCAGTAAGTGCTAAAAATGTTGGCCCTATTTCATTGAAATGAAAAAAAAAAGTCTCTGGGTATTATTATCCAAACTGACCTCAAGTAATGTAATTGGCAATAAGTTCAGGGAAGCAAATTACTACACCTTAGGAATGTTTAATTACTGAGGCTGCCTTTGATAGGTTTATGAGCCCTTGACCATTATGAAAAGTCTAATTGCAAAACCTATTACCTTAGAAACTCATTCAAAACTGACTTCTGTTGACTTGCTGTATTATACATTCATAACCTCATCTTTTCATATTTTGTCATAAAAATTATATAGGACATAAATCATGCAAAACCATTACATTGTTATCTCATTTCAGTCAGAATGGTTTACTGGCCTAGAAAGATTCCTGCTTTGTTCCTACAATTGGATTTTGAAGAAAATTAATTTACAATCTTTTGGTGGTGGTGATGGTAGAGGAGCAGGAGGAAAATACTTATGTACAGGAAAACTCAAAACAGTAAAACGCTCAAAATTTTAAATAATGCAGATACTTACATATCTCTTCCAGATGATGTTCTCAAGCAGAAAGTCTCAATTAGATATTTTATGTAACCATTTTAGTGATTTAAAAAAATACACAAAACTCACACAACATATGTAAATTTTCATACTGGATTTTGAGATTTCCTGTAGCATGAGTTGCTAGGGCAGGAACTTCTTTTCCTGATTGAAAATTTTCTGCTAAGCACTTAATGGAGTGTTTCTGCAGTTAAATTGCATGCCATACAGAAATATGGAATGTAGTGTAATTAAAATGGCAACCTCTGTTTGGCTCTGTGGGCCAATCCTCAGAGGCTGAGCATATATTTTGCATGTAGATTCAGTCCTTGGGATCTTTGGGTACTCCCTGAAACTGCAGAGATACTTTGGGGTTGATGAGCTAATGGTTCCTAAGTTTTATCTGTTGTTGGTTCATTGACTGAGAAGGTCATTGAATGTATTTGGTATAATTAATTGAAGCTCAGGTATTTTGGTAAAATAAGAATTAGTATAAGATAAGAAAAATGTGAAATTAGGTTGAGGAAAAAAGAGGACAATAGGAAGCTCTCTTCCACAAGCAATGATTTGTAATGAATTATTCAATGAAGAACATCAAGAAAAATTTTGCTGCACCAAATTTGTTATCTTCAGATGAATTCAGCAAACCAGATGACACTGCAGGAGGAAAGTCTTCTAAGTCTGGTAACAAAAAATCAGATAAAGTCTAGTAAAACTGTTTCTAACTATATTTTTATTCAAATGCATAAGTTTTAAGAGCTGCACCTTGCTTTTAGCATATGCATAAAATGGGTGAACTGATATAAGATTAAAATTGTGGTGAGGTGGGTAGAGAAAGGAAATCAAGACTAGTTGATTGTATAGATGCAGTTTACATGCAAGACAGATTACAAGTACCTTAGAAATTAAGAATTGTGATGTATTAAAATGTAAATAGTACATCAGTCAGGAGTGGGATTCAGCCAGTTCAAACCGGTTTGGGCAAATCGGATGTTAATTTTACATCTGGTTCGCCAAACTGGTAGTTGCAAGGACTGACTGGTCCCAAATAGTTTTACTGCTCCAGTTGATTATATTGGACCTGCCCAATTGAAATATAACACTAAGAGAATCCAAGTGACTTTATCTACCAGATAACAAGAATAGCCATTGCAATGGCCCCAAAGATGTTCCTCTAGGCCCGGGTGTTCCTGGCAGGGAACAAGCACTTTAGGTGTCTTTTCTAACATTTCATCTCAAAAGCTCTAGGGCTCAGAATACAAAGAGAATGGTCCAGGGCCCAGTCATTTACTTATTCCAAGCAGCACCTGAACTATCCATCAGATCCTCATGGAAGTTCCCGGCTCCATCTGGAGCCTATATGGATCCATCATTCACACCATTGTTATTAAGTTGATAATAACAGTTCCAAAATGACATTATGACATCATAAGTTCTGCTTGTTACATATGCATAATGCATGCTTTACCCTCTTACTGCCCTTACCATCCAGTGATCTCTAATGACTGAATAAGCATGACAGTGAGTAAATATGTTGTATTCTTTCTAGTTTTCTGTGACTAGGCAATTAAAACAATGGTAATAGAAAATAACTAAAATCTCATTTTCAAGTATGCTAATGAAAAAATATTTTAAAATGAGGACTACAATGATTTATTTGCCTTCTTACATTTTTCTTGGGGTTAAGGGAAACAAAACATTAGTATTCACTTCCCCCAGCTTGACTTACCTTCAGTAGATGCTTCAGAGTATTATTTATCAAGCCCTGAATCAAGGATATAAATACATTGCATTTTCCAAAATCCATATGAAATTTAGGCACTCATTATTAATAACTCACTGCAAGAAAATTGCATTGATATACATGTGGATGTTCAGCCAATGTATCTTCAACTTCTGTTCCAACAAATGAGACACATGCCTAAAACCTTCAATTTGTCATCTGTATAATTTGATCAAATTATAACTTATTTTCTCTGCATTACTTTCCCTGAGCTGTTGTTAGTGGAAAAATAGAACATAAACCTGATGAATGGTGGATCTGATAATGATGTGAACTGCCTGTGGGTACAGTCCAGAAATGTCTTTTTAAATAAATCTTCTGTGGAGAGATGACTTGAACTCACAAAAGGATATCCCATATGACCAATTTTCTCCCCCTAGTCCATGGATGTTTAAATGTTGAAGCAGATTTTTTTCCAAATAATTTAATAGAGTATCATGCAGAAGCTGGGCTAAAATACACTGAAATTAATAATCCATTATCTTTTCTTGCAATCTGTTAAAATGCCGCTATTTATATCTATAGAGTGGATACAAGCAGACTGTTCATTGATACCATAGCCAGAATAATCTGGAGAGAAGTCCATGCCTGCATACTTGGATAGACAGGCTTTGGATTGAAAGTTTAAGCAGGAGGAGATAGTTAACAAGATTTTTTCCCTATTATGTGCCCTTTCTATTAATTTGCTCAGGCAGGAAACCCTATAGTATGGGGCCTATACCATTTCAGACAAATGGTTGTTCAATCTCTTCTTAAAAACTTCCAGGGTTGGAGCATTCAGAACTTCTGGAGACAAGTTGTTCCACTGATTAATTGTTCTAACTGTCAGGCAATTTCTTCTTAGTTCTAGGTTGCTTCTCTCCTTGATTAGTTTCCATCCATTGCTTCTTGTCCTGCCCTCAGGTGCTTTGGAGAATAGCTTGACTCCCTCTTCTTTGTGGCAATCCCTGATATATTGGAACACTCTATCATGTCACTCCTAGTCCTTCTTTTCATTAAACTAGACATATCCAATTCCAGCAACCATTCTTTAAATGTTTTAGCCTCCAGTCCCCTAATAATTTTTGTTGCTCTTCTCTGCACTCTTTCTAGAGTCTCAACATCTTTTTTACATCATGGTGTAAAACTGAATGCAGTATTCCAAGTGTGGCCTTACCAAGGCATTATAAAGAGGTATTACTACTTCATGTGATCTTGATTCTATCCTTTTGTTTATGCAGCCTAGAACTGTGTTGGCTTTTTTGGCATCTGCAGCACACTGCTGGCTCATATTTAAGTGATTGACATTAGGACTCCAAGATCTCTCTCATGGTTACTATTATTGAGCGAAGTACCACTTATACTGTACCTGTGCATTTTATTTTTCTTGCCTAAATGTAAAACCTTACTTTTTTCATCATTGAATTTCATTTTGTTAGAGACTTCCCAATGTTCAAGTCTGTCAAGATCCTTCTGAATCTTAAGCCTATTTTCTGGAGTGTTGGCTATTGTTGACAGCTTGGTATCATCTACAAATTTAATGAGTTCACCTTCTATCCCCTCATCCAAATCATTGATAAAGATGTTGAAGAGTATGGGGCCTAAAACAGAGCCTTGGGGTATCCCACTGCATACTTCCCTCCATGTGGATACAATTCCATTGAGGACTACTCGTTGAGTGCAGTTGGCAGCCAGTTATGAATTTATCTGATGATGATTTTGTCTAACCCATATTTTTCTATCTTGTCAAGTAGTAGATTGTGGTCTACTTTGTCAAATTCCTTGCTGAAATCCAAGTAAATTTGTTTCTCTAGAGGTATCTAGTGTACTGGCATATAAGTATTCAGAAAACCATTGAAAGGCAGTGAAGCAGACAATCTGATACAATCCAGCAGTTATAATGCAATGCCTAAAAATTAAGTGCTGTTTTCTTTACAGAGTCACATCAAAAGGTGCCTGTACTGAAGCCTCGATAGGAATAAAGCATCTCTTTGAGATTTCCCATTAGCCTTCTAGAAGTAGTAGCAATGTACTAATCAGATTTTTAATCTCTATTATTTACAAGGAACACCAATAACCAATAATTATGGATGTTTCACTCAACCTCTGTCTAATATAAATAATATATTAGATAATATATCATTTTCTAAATAATATGTAAACCAATGCAACTTGTGGACATCCTGAAGCCCAACATTAATAAAAATGAGTGCTGCTGTTTCTCCTTGTTCTGTGACCATATATAAAAGTTCTGCCCCATTTGCATATTTATTGAAAAAAATGCTGCAATATATATGAAATTAATATGACTTGGAATTCTCTGTACAATGTGATAATTACATAGATTCAAAATTACTTTAATTAAATAATTTGAGTAACATATTAAAGTAATTTTGAATCTACATAACATTTTCTTGTGTTCAATATTTTGTAGATTTACATATAAATGTGTACATGTACTATACATATTTCATTCAGTGCTTGAAATGTTTTATAAACATAAAAAATACTATTAGAATCATAATAGTTATCTAATCAATTTATTCAATATATTAATGAATACTTATCCAATATCCAAGGAGCTGCGGTGGTGCAGTGGTTAGAATGTAGCACTGCAGACTACTCTACAGATTTGCTGATCAGCCATTTGGCTGATCGAATCCCATCAGGCTCCGGGTTGACTCAGCCTTCCATCCTTCTGAGCTCAGTAAAATGAGAACCCAGATTGTTGGGGGCAATATGCTGATTCTGTAAACCGCTTAGAGAGAGCTGTAAAGCACTGATAAGTGGTATATAAATCTAATGCTATTGCTATTATTAATTACTAGACCCAACACTTTATTACAATGCCAATCCTTATGGTAACTAAATTTTAAATTATATTTACATGTGCACTGTAAATATTACATTAAACAGACTTATTTACATGTATATGTAATTTAACATTATATTTCACTTACATGTAAATCTCTTACAATGAAAATCATTTATTTAACATTTCACCAGTTCAAAATTTTGACTCAGTGGCAATTTTTGGTGGTGCTGTTGGAAGTAAAAGTGGCATCTGTAACCTGAAGTCTTGGGTTATATTGACATAAATGAGAATTATGCATTATTTTGAGTTTTACTTTTTTTAAACAAAACTTGCGTTTTTATGACACTCATCAACCAAGAGAAAGAGAGAGAGAGAGAAACAGCATGTGTCTGTTCTGACATCAATTTTCTTTTTAACTTCTGAAGAGTTTTAATATAGTTTCTCGTGAATAATAAGACTAGTTTGTCAGATAATTGGAAACTACTGACTACTGACAGCTTTGTCTGGTAAGCAACTTGCAAATGCTAAAAGAAGCAAGCATTGGACAAAAAGCCAAAAAAATGGAAAGAACAAATCTTTCAAGTATGGTGAATTTCCATCAAAGTAATGAATTTTCTGATTTTAGTTACCTCTATTTTGTTTAATAAGATAGAATTTCATGATAAAAGAAAAATATAACATTGGTTAATAAACAGTTCTTCCTTCATCAACTTCAAATATAGAAAAAGTTTCAATCTCATTTTGAGTTGTTTTGATTTCATTTTAAAGAGAAGCTAGACGATTCTATCCAAAAGGTGGACCTATGTTTTAAGAAGCCTGACTCACAATTGGGTGATGGATGAGACATAATCCCATGTGAGAAAAAAAAAATTAAATATTGTTTAAAAATATTTTATCTCTACCTATCAACTCTAAAGTGAAAGAAATAATCAAAGATTAATATTGATTATAATTGGAATCCTCACTACAAAATTCTCCTTGATTTATAAAGGGGAGTTCACAAACAAAGAGAACACCAAGGAGTTCTGAGTGTGAGGTTCAATCTAATAAATGAGAAATTGTCCATATTTTGCATTATCTGACATCAATAAAGGGTCATAAAGGAATTAGAAAAAAGAAAAAGAACAGAAAATAACAAAAAACATGAAAGAAATATAAAGAAATGGCTTCCAATCTTGTTCTTGGCACTTATACAAACTCTCGTTCTCTAAGATGACACCATAGTTTCCTTCTTTCTGTAATCCATTCTTTATGATCATCAAAATCATGTCATACATATTATTTTTATACAAAAATTGTTTAAGGGTTTTTTTAGTCATTGATGAATGTCAATAATTACCTTTCTCTAATCAAAATCATTTTGGCTACATCAGCAAGTTTTATCAATTTCACCAACCATTCATCCATGATGGATAGTGTCTAATTTTTCCATCTGTGTGCATAAAATAATTGCACTGCAGCAATTATATATTGAAACAATCTTCCATGACTCTTTTCTAACTATGTTTCCATCAGTCCCAATAGGAAAACCTCTGGCTTCAACTGATTGTTTTTAAGTCCTCTGTATCAATATTTGTATCTGAATACATTTTTAGAAGTTTTTTTACATATCCATGCGGAATGTCCCTTCATATTTTTAACATTTCCATATACGTTTAGAATGCCTTTATACATTCTAGATAATTTGCTCGTGTACCAATGATACATCATTTTATAAAAATTCTCGTTAAGGTCATAACATAATAGCATAATTGCATATTTTTTGTGGCTAGAGGCCTCATGCTATGCTTTATACATAACACAATGAAAGCATGAAAGCAAAACCACCCAATTAAAACAGGTCCAACTAATTTTTGGAGGACATAGTCCTGATCAGCATGTCTGATAAGTATTTCTGCCTTGCTTCCATACCATCTACAATTCTACATGCTTTCACTCTGATTGTCAATTTCTTCAGAATGTCCCTGTTCTACATAAAATTTTAATAAATGACTGCTGCATATGTACAAAAATGAACTTGCATTGTTTCGTGATGAAACATATGGCTTCAGTTGTGCAGAAAAATGAAAGTTTTAGGTTATATTTACATACTAGTAAATAGCTCTTTCCTACTTGCAATCAAACTGAGTTGTAAACATAATTACAAAGCATCAGTAGTTACACATCAGTAGATGGGAATAACTAACAGCAAGATGAACCATCAATGTTGTTGTGCTATAATGGCCATAAGTTAAATCATTTGAATAAATTTTATGGCTAATAACAGAGATTGAATCCTGTAGGCCAGCATTATAAATTAGACTTGATAACCTGACAAGATAATACACAGAGAACTCATCTGGGTGCCTGGTAAATAAACTGAGAAGAGTTGCTAAGGAGTATTACAGAAATCTCTAGAAAAGTCACAATGTAGGCCTGAGCCTACATTGTGTTTGAGTTTGCATGGATGCAGACTCAACTGCATCCATGCAAAGGAAATCTTTCAGAATTTAATCTCATAAATTATTGGTAATCTTATAAGAATTTGTTTCTTTTGTTCCTGGCTCAGGTCAAAACCCCAGAGGCTGTAATTCAGAGTTCAAAAGTTTTATCTAGTATACATGACAAAACATTTAATATTGTGTGCAGCTGGACTCTTGCAAAGAGTGCAAAGCTATTTTACAGTCAAGTGTAAACAACTACTCTGTGCACACGTAGTTCTAGAATTTTCAAGTTTTACTTTCCTAATAAGGAGTAGTCTAATGTGTCATGTTCTAATTGGCATGTTTTATTTCTACTGCTATAAGTGTAACATTTGTCCTTACATTGCTTTTAATCTATGTGCATTATTCTTTTGCCTCTAAAATGTCATTAATTTTAACACTCTAACACAGTGCCTTTCTTATCTATGTTACTTGACACTCTTGCCTTTGTGCAATGGAAAAGCACCAACCCTTCCACGAAATTGGCATCAGTCTAGTTCTCTCAATAACTACTTTCTAAAATGTTAAAACATCAAACTACATAAAATCCTTATGAATTTTTTTTTACTATGTATTGCTTGAGATATTTAAATGGTTTAAACTTGTTCTTATGATGTCCTAGTTTGATGCTGTTAAATTCAGTTTGGAATTCCATAACCAGAATCTTTTGCTTAAGTTGTAACCTTATTCCAAAAAGACTCTAGAAGAAAATAGTTCTGCAATTTATCAGTAATGCACTGTTCCCAGAAATATCAATAGCTACTAGCCCATGTTATAAGGCCCAAGCCTGGTGGCAGGACTTTACCCAGTAATTGAAGGTGATCGTCTATATTCTGATTTCTACTTTACTCAACTCTGTTATTATGCAAAGTGCAAAATTATGACTAAGCAGCCGGAAACAGATTTCTTGAACCACTCAAAATTTAGTGAAATGTTTGTATTTGTCTTCTTGAAACTTATACAGAAGTTGTTTCAGTACCTTGACAATAAATGTTTTTGAGCTGCTGGTAGACATTCTGTACCTTTGGAATAGAAGAAGAAAATAATAGTCAGTGAATCCCTTGAGAAAAAATAAGGCATGAATAATGTGGGGATATGAATTCTTTATCTATTTGGACCCAAACCATACTTCATTTCCCCCTTAATTCGATAAGTTCAGTGGCATGCTGATACTCAGGGCCAATTTTTAAATATTTTGCAATGTACTTTCTAACAGTACACAGTATTTTTTTCAAAGTTAAGCTATACTGAATTAGACCTACAAAAAATTCATTTCTGTCTTTAGATCAACCGATAAAGTCACTGCATGATCTGCATGTAGTAGTGTTGCTACATGTTTATTGGGAATTTGTATTTGTATTTTTGTTGTTTTAAATGCCCTGTTATTGAGTTGATGTAAACATTAAACAGTAGGAGGCCACATCATTGTTCAACTTCATTCCTACTAGGAGCTGCTTCTGAAAGATTTTTTGCTGCATTATATCATACCCTCAAGCTAGTGTTATTATGTCTTGTATATAGGAAAGTAAAAGGGTAATGATATATTGAGGTGATTTTGACTTTGTGCCAAAGGATTTCCTTTCAATATTCAGTCAAGAACCTGCTGAAAGTTGCTTTAGGTGATATTTTATCATCAAATGGTAAATCCAGCTCCAGATGGGGTTAGTATGATCTAAACCCTCCCTGTTCAATGGCCAAAAAAATTGTCCTTCACAAGTTAGTCTCTTATTTTCCAGTGCAAATATCTGACATAGATCTTGGTAATTTAGCAGGTTTATGGAATAGTAGTTAATTCGTTTTTCTTTCCTGATAACCTCTGGATGCAATAATGAAACAGAAATATGTTTTGACTTAACAACAACAAGATTAAAAGGAGAAGATGGGCAGGGAAGATTATAAACTTTCATAAGTTTATAAAAAAGAATGGCTGGATCTGAACACAATCATTTTCAGATTTGATATATCCACTTCCCCATTGTTGATATTCTACTGATTTCTAATTTATCAGCTCTTAACCTAATAAAACTTGGGCAAGACTTGAAAAATCCTTATTCCCCAAATCCTATGATTAGGTAATTGTGGCTTTTTCTGATTTCATTCCTTCAGTATCCTTGAAAACTTTCAAGTATTACAGCAGTAACACTTAGACTTATATACTACTTCACAGTGCTTTACATCCCTCTCTAAGTGGTTTCAGAGTCAGCATTATCCTTGGAGAAGAGTAATGACCAATGATGGTCCCTTTTCTTTCTACTCACAGCTACAGTAATTATCCGGACAGATCAGCTGAGATTTTGATGGATCATTAGCTTAATCATACTAAATATAGACTGGTTTTTCCACCAACCCAGTTCTGACCATAAGAACTGGTATTTTCAGTTCTTGGTATCTTTGGTATTTTCAAAATACCAGAAAGTATTAAAACACATAAAATAATTTTGTAGCAATGACAACTTATTAAATGTGATTCTTCATGTAAGTGTTCTCCTTGTGGCTCAAAGGACAATATAAAAAGATTGGGTTAACTGCACTCAGACCAATGGAGAGAGAATTTAACTTACTCAAATGGATTTATTTTGTTTTCTTAAAAACATCTTTTCATTGCTTTCAAGAACCATAATTTTTTTTTCTCAAAGAAGAAATGAAATCTGTTATCTTGTGACCTTTCCCCATGTATTATTTTTGTTAATATCTACTTTATTGCTGTAAGAAGCAAGTCTCAACACAGTAAACTTTTAAGTATACAGCATTTTAAACTCTACAAGAAGTCTTCCTAACAAATTGTTTAAAATGCTATTCATTCTTCCTTGAACGACCAGGAAACTATTGATTATATACAATCAAGTTGTTGTTGACTCTTAGCAATCACATGGATA
Source organism: Pseudoxyrhopus heterurus (assembly GCA_032468235.1). NCBI lineage: Eukaryota > Metazoa > Chordata > Lepidosauria > Squamata > Pseudoxyrhopus > Pseudoxyrhopus heterurus. Next base: position 54,075 of record JANHJO010004547.1, on the reverse strand, counting down.
GTTTGTCTCTTTCTAAGCCTCCTTTGTTAATTGATAACCCTACAAGTTTTCCAAATTTATCTTTATGCCAGGCATAGCAATTGCTTAGAATCCAGGAATAATACTGCCATCAAGGATAGTTTCTCCTTGAAACTTGAGTCTTAAATAAACTAAATATACAACTTAGTCCAGAACACAGGCATCTATTTCACTGATTTCACAGTTTATATCAGTCCTACCTATGATGCTATGCTATGAAGTGTGGCATCCCAGCAAATCCTGTGATGGCACAATGGTGGTAAAAATTTATTGAAAGATTATGTAGCAAAGATTATGACAGCATGTCACTTATCAAGATACATTGAGGAAATAGAGGAAATATCTGTACTAAACAATGAATACAATCCTAAATTCTTTTTGAAATGACCACAGAAATGAAAAATGGAAAAACGTTGCCTCCAGTTGAAACACAGACTGCTGGAAAAGTAAGATGAAAGGGAACATATAAATATGAATAGTTTTTGTCAGGATGATGGCAACTCAGATCAGATACAAGTCTACTTTTCAACAATGCTTGTTCCATTACAACAAAATGGAATGAGCAGACGACTATGTTAACCAAGTTCTATGATAACCAAAAATGTAGTAGATATCTTCACCATCATGTCCTACAAAGCAATTATTCGTCTCTATTTTTCTCTTCTGACCAATACTCTTCACTAGGATTTAATAATCTTATGGTTAGCTTGAAGGATTTCAACACTTCCATAGAATACTGTATGACTATGTTGTCTCTACTGTTCTTTATTCAAAAAAAACAAAATAGCATTTGTAAATAAAGTCAAGCAAACTCAAATATAACTGAATTCATAATCTAGACATCTTATAGGGAAATATAAATATAACAATATTTAATAGTTTAGGTTGCAAGTGCAACAATTAGTGGTCCTTTTCACCCACTTGCTTTCAATCCAAAGACAGTTTATCAAAACAAAACTGTATCTGTGTCTGGTTTATAGCTATCTTATTCAATTTCTTTCTTATAATGTATTTTTATAGTTTTAAATTACAACTTGATTGTCAGAATTCTATATGTTGATTTATGTTGACTGGACAGGTATATTAAGTGATGAGTTTTATTCAGTCCGCTTTTGCATGTAACCTAATTCATATTTTCCAGATTTATACAGAAATCAGAACAATAGTCTTTGGACAGTATATTTTTTCAACATGCTGGAGGTTAATACAGGTAGCCCTCAACTTACAACCACAATAGAAACCAAAATTTCTGTTGCTAAGCAAGACAGTTGTGAGTTTTATCACATTTATGACCATTCTTGTTTGCACAAGGTGACCAAATGACCCTGGGACATTACAATCATCATAAATACATCCCAAATTTTGATCATGTGATGTTGCAATTATCATAAGTGTGAAAAAGTATCATAAGTCGCTTTTTTTCAATGTTTGTAACTTTGGTCACTGATGAATGATTGTAAGTTGAGAACTACCTGTATACATATGCAACAAGTAAAGAATTTAAAAAAAAAGTAATTGTACTTTAGGGAAAGTTGGATAAACCATTTAGGTACATGTTGAAATAAATCCGGTTTTTCTTGTTTTTATTTTTAAATCCGGAGTTACGTGAAAATTATCTGTCTTGACAATAAACTTTCATATAGACACAATGCACAGCATTGAACCTGGCTGTCACTATAATTGTAAACTCATGTAAACATCTTGAAAAGCAATCCAACCACCTAACACAAGCTTCACTTAAATCATTGCCACAGACTCACATCCAGATTATAGATGGGCATGTTACAGTATCTAGAGGCAATTTTATGTGACATTCTAGAAGTAGTAATGATTCATATTCATGTGTGATATAATAAAGTCACACATTATCACACAAAACCTAGCAGCTAAATATGTAACTTTCTTCACTGACAGACAAACTGCTAAGAATTGTCTTGTTTGATCTTATTTGATGTTAGCGGCAGACATTAAAATATGAACATGTTTATTCATCTGCAAACCTGACACAAAGTCTATGTCCCATTTTAGGTCACAATTTCAAACCAGACCGAATAAAGTGTTCCTTAATCAGAAAATGTTAGAAGTCTTAGCCTGCAAAATATAAAAGAGTGACAATTCTGACAGATCCGCTCATTTCTGCTCTCAAGATCTTGATTGTTGACGTTTCTGAATCAGCTCCATTTTCTGCATCAGGGATGAACTGGATGTTTTAGCACCTGGAGGTGAGCTGCTCAATAAGCCAAAAGTCATAATGCAGTTGTGTAGACAAAGACAGATACAAAAAGAGAATAGCAATTGGCTGTAATTTGGTACTTTAAGATAATGCTGGAATATCTATGAATCTGTGATCTAAATTCCACTGTTGCGGTTATATGTATTCAGCCTTCATATTATTTTAATTTGTAGATCAATAGAGGACAAATGCTATATGAAAAGAGATTGTGAACAAGATAATATGAGAGGATTCTATATCAATATGGAAGAGTCACTTGGTATATGCATTTGTATTTACTGTAAGGGTAAATGTGTTAAATTTGGCATGGAAAACATCAAAATAGTGTATTATCAAGTGACTGTTCCTCTGTCTTTCATAGTGGAAGTGATTTGTCATTCAGGAACAGTTATTAAAATAAATATTATTGGAAGGAAATGCTGTGTTACTACAGAGAAACATATGGAAAATAAGTAACAGTAATAAAGCAATTTATTTAAAATAAATCTATAAGTAAATTTATAAATAAATATGTATGCTATAAGTGATAGATATCCACTAAGGTCATGGGATATATTCATACAGCTTGTTTTTAGTAAGCACTTACCTAATTCGGATTTCCTGAACGACTGAATCTTTTCAAGCCAAGGAGCAGTCTAGCCCTTCAAGTAGCATCTTCCCCTCCACAAAATGAGCAAAAATATATATTTGATCTAATTTAATTTCAATCACATATATTTAAAATGAGAAGAGGTGATTAGTTATAGTTTATACAGCCACTCCATTATTCCAGATAATAATTTTCTCTTTCTGTTAAGTTAAAATTTTCAGTTTAACAGCAAATTTTGGAAGGAGTGCAGAGGGCAAACAGAAAGCTTTCAAAGACTGCGTGTGATCATGGGCCTTTGAGTCTTTTGTCCCAAGTCTAAATTAGTATTCAACATCAATAAAATATAAACTTCTGCCCACTTTTTAAAAACAAAATAATAGAGAGTGAAATGTGCATTTAAATACATATCAGTTGGTTTTTTTATGCAATTGAAACATGGCAGGATGAATTTAAGGGTCAAAAAATGACAATCTAAGTAAAATCAACTTGTCAGATTCATTTATCCCACTAAGAAGCTGTCCCCGGTAGAGTACAAATTTTAATTCATATATGCATCAAAGATGCTTGCTAAACAAAATACTGTTGCTTAGATACTCTATCTTAACTATCTGTCAGATAGTTAAGGTGAACATAGAAACCACTAAATACTTCTTATACATACTAGTATTTAAAGATAGAAAAATGAAGAGAATCCCAAAAGCAAAGAAAAAATAAATACTATCCTCTCAAAAAAGAAAAAAAAAGCCCAGCTCATTTATCTGTACACAAAAATGCTTAAATTCTATTATCCATTTCTACTTTTCATGTTATACAGAGTAAGATTAAAAAAAATCTGCCCCAGTCTGATCCCTACATTCAGTGCTTAGAAGTTGAATGTGAATTACACAACAGATTTGAAGTTGTTAGATGTGGAGGCGTTTCAGTAGAACAAGGTGTTCCCGTAGCAGGGAAGAAAAACTACACAGAAGGGAATGAGAAGAATGAAAGGGGCCCAAATCACTTGTTCTTTGCCAAAACAGACAGGTCATACTCAAGGAAACTGAAACTGGAAAATGAATGTGGCTACCACTTCAACTGGTAAATACAAGCATACATTGGTAAATTTGTGGAAGAAAAATGGACTTCCTCAAATTTGAAGTAGTTTCTTTGTATCCAGAAGTAAATCAAAGGCTGACCTGTTTCCGTTGGATTAAAGTAATAAAAGAGAAAATGTGGCTTTAGCGATGCTTGGCAGCCATATATTAGAACCTATATGCTATAAAATATGCAGACAGTATTTGGATATATGTACATGCTGTTAAAATGTCTTTGAATATTAGTAGCTTGGGTTGATAGTTATGTTGTTGGTTTGAGCTCCAAGCCATTCCCATTCGAGGCGACATCTTCAGTGAGCTTTGGATTGATCCAAAGTGCGCTGAAGATGTTCCCTTGAATGGGGATGAAACATTTGCAACCAAATTGCCAAGCTCAGACCTCGAACCAACAACATATACATGCTGTGTCATGAGTTTCGAAAATATAGTGTTTAAAGTCATTGGATGTTCATCTCATTCTCAGAAAAGGTAAATCCAAGAAAAGCAAATGAAATTTTTTTAATCCAATAGAATGGCATCATGGAGGCATTTTCCAGGCTGTTCATAATATTTTAAGCCCAGTAATACTCACAGACAAATGCACACAAACATAACTCAATCCCAGTAAAATTTGTTGTTGTTAGTTGTAAAGTCGTGTCCGACCCATTGCAACCCCATGGACAATGTTCCTCCAGGCCGTCCTGTCCTCTACCATCCCCCAGAGTCCATTTAAGTTTGCACCAACTGCTTCAGTGACTCCATCCAGCCACCTCATTCTCTGTCGTCCTCTTCTTCTTTTCCAATAGTCTCTGGTAATCAACTACTGAGAGTAACTAGGAGCTTGATATACTATTTTCCATTCTTTCAAACTTGATATTTCAACCCTTCAAATAAAATTACATTCAATGGGATTTCAGAAACCAGTTTAAACCAAAGATCAGACTTATTCTAACAGTAAAGATGCTTGAGTATGCAATGCACCACCTAGTGGAAAGAAGTGTATTGGCATTGATTGCTTATTCTATGATGAAATATCAATAATGGATCAATTTGTTTGCAGATGTATGGATTTTTTTAGACCATCAGTATTTTTCTAATTTTTATGCCTTTCTTCAAGACAAAAATGGTACCATAGTTAGTCAGGTCCCTCTCCTGTTATTCCTTCAGCTGACCACACATCTGCTCTGCTAACGTATCAGAGCTCTATAAATTAAAACACATAAAGCATGGATGATTTTCAATAGTTTTAAATACTGCAGTTGCTTTCAATTCCCAGCATCTATCTCAGCAAGCAGTAATAGTGTTTTAAAAAACAGGAGAAAAGTCCAAAGAAAGTGACAGGCTTGTCTTGCTCTCCAAAATTCATTAAATTCTTCCATGTGCACTTATCTGTGCATTGATCTTGTGACAAACAGCTAAAGATTAACAACACCTGGAATATAATTAGATGCCTTATTTTGAACTATAGACAAAGCAGAGAATCCTACCAGATGAAAGCAGTAGAGCTATCATCTTCAATTAAGTTGAAGCTAACATTTTTCTTTGACTTATGGCCATGATAACGAGAGAGGTTAATAGATAATTTGCCAAAGCATTCCTCAATTTCTGGACAAACCAACCTTTTTTTTTTTTGAGTTAATACCATCATGTTTCCATTCAGGCAGTCAACATTTTTAGATGAGATGAGAAAGAATCCTCTTTCTTGAAAGTCAGTGAAATTCAATCTGAATTCAAAGTTCAGAGTTCAGAGTTTTTCTGTGATGTTTGCACCAATATATATAAATCAGTGCATGAAAATATTATGTAAATTAGAACCTTTGTTAGATGTGCATAATATCCTTCTAATATAATTCACACTTCTCTAAAAATCTCATTTGAATTACTTTGATTCTTTATTTGTTATCTGCTGAACATACAGTTGTATATGTATTTGTTCTGTCCCACGCTCCAAACACTCAGATCGACACCAGTTAAAGGAACAATAAAGTTTTATTGAACTTAAAAGAGCATTTCTTCTGCATTAAATATCAAACTTAAATAAGCAAGTCTTTTGTATCAAAGGAACAGATG
>JANHJO010004544.1:64511-77157 GCA_032468235.1 Pseudoxyrhopus heterurus | reverse complement strand
GGGCTTCGGGACCCCGACAGGGACTTTCTCCATACGGAAAACTACCTGTGTGGTAAAAATCACGAATGTACAGCTACGAATAAAAATTTCTATAGAGGACATACAAACTTACATGTGCATCGGACTTCTGCTTTATATATAGAGATAATTAGTCATAAAGTAGCCCCAATCCAACATAAACATTTTGAAATGTGTAGTGATTTTTAAAGCATAATTATTTGGGATGCAGTGTGAACCTCCCTAATGTTTAAGATGTGGCAGTGGTATATTATTTTTGTTTGTTTTATATTTGTTTACAATTTAACTTTATACCACTGTTACAATTTGAGGGGGCGGGGGACAAACAACTTGCTCACATTCTCTTAGCATTAGCTTAGAGCTGACCCTATGATTGACACTGAATAAGAGGGACTGACCCCACAGAGTAATTTGGTCTTCTTTCCACTTGGCTGAACTGTTATAAGACCCAGCTGGTAGTTGATTGAAACTCTACCTTGAGAATGGGGAAAAATAGGATTCTTTGTACTCACAATGAATGAAGAAATTGTGAAGCCACTGGATATCTTGGCCACAACCACAGTAGTGGAATACAATGAAGGAGCATAGACCTGTATGCGCCTTTTCTCTTTCATTCTATTATTAAATACATAATTTACTAGCCATTTTTCTTGTTTAGTGTACCTGCAGATTTTGAGATACTATTAAGCATGGATTTTGGTATCAGGAACTGAATTAGAAGTTTGGAAGGAAGGGAATTCAAATGGATGAACATAATGGGAAAAGAAGAGATATCAGATACTAGAAAAATGGTTTTACAAATACAAAAGTATACACTTTTTAATATACACTGTATACTATACTATGGCATACCATGCCATGTGTTCCTTAAAGAATACTGGCAAATGAAAGCAAGTGCAGAAGAGGATTTGTCAGGATATCCTGAAAAGAAAAGGAATGGTTGGAGTTATAGAGTAGGTTTAGGCTGGTAAAGGGAAGATTCTGGAGGGACATAATAGAAGTCTTCAAGGATTTCAAGGATTTTAATGTGAGGCAGAACTCTTTACAAGTATTCTTGAAATGGGCCCAAAACACAGTGGGTTTAAATTACAATGAGGCAGATTTCAGCTGGAAAACAAAACAAAAAAAAATTCCCCTAATGGTATAAGCTGTTCAAAAGTTATCAGGTTGCCTTGGGGATTGGCTGGACTCTCCTTCACTGGACTTGTTTTAAACAGAGGCTGGATGCCATCTGTTGGGAATACCTTAATAGTGAATTCCTGCATTAGAAGGCGACTTGACTAGAGTCTTTCCAACTCTTACTTCTGTGATTCTATGCCATGAGAAAACTATAGAGCTTCTCTCCATCACCAGAAAAAAACAGAATCAGATTTCCTTCAGTTAACACTAAAATTTTTGTTATTTTGTTCACGATCATATACCCATATTCTACATCAGAAGTGCACGAGTTTGGGGAAGCTACATTTTAAAAAGGACATGGAGTTAGGAAAACAGCACAATTTGATTATATTTAATTATATGTCACTAAGATTGAACTGATTTAAATATAGTTATATTATGCATTTAATAATGTCATTAAGATTAAGTTGATTTAAATATAGTCACTATCTCTGTATGCCTTTAATAATGTTCCTGTCATTTTGAGAATTATGATTTGATGTCAGTTTTTTCCAGGGATTCTGGAAGGTATTTAAAGGAAGGTAAATATATCCTTCAGTCATTAAGTGGTTCTATTGTCAAATTCTATTGAATGTTTGCCCAAGATTTGAAATTTAAGGAGAAACACAGGTGGGTTTGCCTTGCCTTCCTCCTCTGCATCTACAATGATTTTCCAAAATAGAAATAGAACAGTTGGAGGCGTGCTTTGAAAGATATGTTTTTCTGGACAAAGTCAAATGGTCTTCACATTGGGACTCCAATATTGGGGACGATCAGGGTTAAATTCTAAATTGAGCACTGCTTGATTTGCTGATATGAATTTCTTCCAGCTTATATATTTCAAAGACATGGGCAGCATATATGGACAGATGAATACCTGAAAGCATTTACATTTGCACTAAGTACCAAGGTTAAAAGAGGTGATCTGTATGTCTTTGAGTGTAGAATGTTTCAAAGGAAGCAGTTGTAAGGCCTTTGTTGGAGGAAAAAAAACCTTTCCCTTCACCCAGACATTTTTTTTCCATTACAGACTAGTCTCAAATAATGCATTCTTTGGTAAAGTCTTTGAAAAATTGATGTCCTTACAGATCCAGATATCATCATCATCATCATCATCATTTTAGCAACTGTCTACCCACTGCAGGAGGAAGGTCTCTTCTGCATGTTTCCAACCAATACACTCCAGAGCTTTCTTTTGCCAATTGGGCCCGCAATATTTGCTGATGTCGTTGATCCATCTTGTTTTAGGACTCTTTCGTGGATGCTTTTTATCAAGTGGGATCCATTCTGTGACTGCCTTGATCCAGCTGTCATCAGTTCTTCTTGCTATGTGACCAGCCCATTTCCATTTCAATTCTTTTACTCTCTTGTTGATAATATATACTTTTGTTTGTTCTCTAATCCATGTGCAAGTCTTTCTATCTTGTCTTGTAATGCCGAGCATGTATCTTTTCATAGCTCTTTGCGCCACCCATAGCTTTTGTATCAATTGTAAAGTTAGTGTCCATGTTTTACCTGTATATGTTAGAGCAGGTAGCATACACGGATCAAAAAAATTTCTCTCCAGGCATAGGGATAAGTTGTTCTTGAAAATTATGTTTAGCTTGCCAAATGTCTGCCAACCACATTTAAGAGTTCCAGATATATTTGGATAAAACTGATTTAAAACTGATTATCTACTGTAGATCCATTACCAATTTCAGTTAGGATATGGTACTGAGACCACATCCTAATTGATCCTTGAAGGATGATTTTCTTGAAAAATGATGGGGGACTGCAATCTGTTGGATCTCCTGAACCTTTTGGCCATTTTGACACCATAAGACAGGCTTTGTCTGAAATAGTGTAGGGTTTCTGCTTGAGCAGGGAGTTGGACTAGAAGACCTCCAAGACCCCTTTCAACTCTGTTATTCTGTTCTGTTATCTGTTATGGGGGGGAGCATCTGCAGTTTGGGGACTTGGGGGCACTGCATTGCAGTGATTCAAGTCCTGCTTGTCAGGACATGTCTAGAAGGTAGACAATCTTTGATACACAGGTCAGTGACCTCTGCTTTCCACAGCATTCTGTTCTGTTTCTTATGCTGTTTATCTCCATAAAAATGCTGGCAGAACTCATTTGGGAGCTTTGGAGTAAGATAACCTCAGCATATTGGTGACATTCAGTTCCATTGCTCCTCAATGCTGACTTATTTAAATAATGGAATAGTTGTGAGAGAACAGGTTAAAATTAACTTTAGACAAGGCAGGTGCAGTTGGTAACAGGCAAACTGTGCTCAGCAATTGAAGTGAAGCCTTTGGGTGTGGAGCAGATCCAGAGCTTAAGGTGCTCCTTGTTCCCAGCTATCTTTGGATTTGATGAGAAAAATGTTTGCACAATTACAGCTAGTGTATAGCTACAACATTTCTTGAAGTAACCTGCCTTTGTGAAAGTTCAATACGTCTTAACTTCTGCAACATGTTCTACACAATGCTCCCCTTGAAAAGTGTCTGGAAATCACATTTGGTGCACCAGTAAGTCTCCTTACTGGTACAAGGTACAATAATAACATGATGTTGGTACAAGAAATCTGCTCTAGATTTTAATCTTTAAAGCCTTAAATGGTTCTCTGTCTGACCGATACAGAAGTAGAGGTGTTGCAGGCAGCAATGCAAGAGCACTGTTCTAGATAAGCTATTTTTATTCAGATACTAGAAACTGGAAAGTGTAACATGCAAAATGTATAGAAGGGTAAAATGAAAAGTAATGCCTCCACAACTGTAGATTTAGTAATTTAAATAGAAATGTTTTAATAAATGGAGCAAGAAAATAATTCTTGAAATAAGGTCCTGTGGCCTATAGATATTTCTCCATATATCTACCACCATTTGGTATACACTTATGCCAGCGATAGAGATGCTTCTTAAAGCCATCATGAAAGAACTCCATACTTTGTCTTTTCAACAAGATCCTAACTGTCCTTCTACTTCTGCTTCTTAGTCACACAGATGCCCATGAAGGCAGTTCTTCAGTTTTGGGAAAAAGTAGAAGACACATAGCGCCAAGTTTGTAATATATAGAGGATGGAATAAAACAATGAAATCCAACTTCACACTTGTCTCTTGGGCAGAATGTGAGATGTGAAGCTTAACAATGATGTGTTTCTCCAACATTTCCTTCATGTACATTTGAACTCTACTTGAAGCTATCATCTTTGCTATGAAGAATCCATGTGACCCACATGTTCCTGCGAAATGCCAAGCTTGAAAGCAATTTCCATTTGAGTGATCTGCCAATTATCCTTAATCAGTTCATCAGCCTTTCTCATAGGAAAGTCACAGGTTATCCATTTCATTCTTGATCATATAATTCAACTCTTTTTACTTTTCCCCTGTGCATCTGCCCCATTTCTGACATCAGCAGGAGAAGCTGTTTTAAAGATATTCCTACTGCCAGAAGCTTGGCTATAAGAATCAGGAGAAAGCTTTCTCCTGCATGGCTCCTACCACAGGCTACCGAATGTATGTTTCTTTCCCATTCTCCCAGCAAGTTGGAAAATAACAAAAAATATCTCTTTTGATTTAGAGTGTTCTTATTTTATTACTGTTTTATGCTTTATATTAATTTTATTTTATGATATTTATATACAAAAGGCATGGAGAAGGAAGGAAGGAAGGAAGGAAGGAAGGAAGGAAGGAAGGAAGGAAGGAAGGAAGGAAGGAAGGAAGGAAGGAAGGTTCATTGGACTGGTCAAATACTGGTTATGATAACTGATAATAATTTTCAAAATTTAAGGCAAGTAACTCTCAATTGTTTGTATGTTCTTTCACACAGAATAAGTCAGAAATATTTTAAATGCAAAGTGTGCACTTCAAAATTGAGCTATAGCCCATCCTTGAAACTGGCAAATGAATGACTGCCTGAAAGACATATAACATCTGTGTCCCTAAATGGTATTTATTTATTTCCAGCATTTCTATTCTTCCCAGTAACAAAAAATTATAGGCAGCATGCAATGATAAAATATTAAAATATAAATCAAAACCATAACTCCAAAACATAAAATACAGCATAAAAGCAGCAAAAGGAATCAAATCAAAACAACAGGACATGTGCAATACAAGACATGGTTAAATTGATATCTTTAATTTTTAATAGACTTTGAATTATTTTTAAAGCTTTAAAAAAAACCCTGTCTACAGGCAAAAATACCCCACAACTTACCCAAACCTCTCAAAAAGGCGATTAACAATGTGGATGCTAAAATTGAAAAGATCCACCATTGGATCTCATTTGGTGAGAATAACAGGCCCCGAACATGGGTCATTTCAGAAACTGTGCAAGAGCAGATCCTTTAAGCAACCTGATTCCAAGTCATGAAGGCTTGTAAATCTTAAAAACAGCTTGAATTAGATTTGAAAATGAACAGGAAGCAATGCTGGAGAATCAATTCTAAACCAGGTTTGGAGCACTCTGCTTTTCACCTCATCAGATCAATGTGGAAAACAGATTCCTGCAAAAGATATGTTAAAAATATGTATTCAAAACAGAAGATTCACAGAAAAAATGGTAAAAAAGATGTATCTAGAAAAGGCTTATTGGATATAAAATAATTCACAACAAAATTCTGCTTATGAACATGAGTCTCTCCGACTTTGGCTAGCAAAGCTATGTTACCCTATGAATGACTTTGTCTGCCCTAAAGTCCACTGGCCTGTGGTGAATATGAGGCATTTTCTCAGAAGAGTGATAGAGACACAGACCGATGGGTGGTTTTCTTTTGGACCTTACTCATAATCTGCTTCCACTTGCTATTCTGCAAGGCACTGGGAGAGAGGGAGGATTTTTCTGGTGCCAGCACATATGCTACAACCTATTTAAACTGACCCTGACAAGTTAATGTAGATTATGAAGGATTTGTGTCTGGTTAAAAATCCGGCAACCTTATTGTGGCTGAAATTAATTTTCTAGACCATTTCACAGACAGACAGCCACATTATAAAACATTGCAATAGTGGTACAACTAAATTTGCAAAGTGTAATCATAATTGACATATCTTATAATATGTAGAATTTTTAAACTGAAGTTTTTTTTTTTAAAATAATGTCCAAATTTATATAAAATATAGCCACTCTAACTTGTGAATATAACATCTAGAATATCTGATCACAGAAGCAGCAGTAAGCATTCCCAATTGGACAAACTGCCAAACTATTCCCAACACAATAACAAAAGATCTCAAATAAGCATAATACAGTCTCTTAAAAATACCTTTCAGCTGCAGTGTGTGTGCATGCTAGTAATCAAACCGGTTATGTAAGCCTGTTTAGTTCAGTGGTTAAGGACCAGACTAGAAACCAGGAAGACTGGGAATTCTAGTCTTGCCATAGGCATGAAAATTGACTGGGAAACTTTGAGCCAGTCCCTCTCTCTCAGTTTAACCCTTGTCACAGAGTTGTGGTGGTGGGGAAAATAGGAAGAGGAAGGAATATGTTTGCTGACTTGAGTTATTTAATAAAAACAATAAAAATGGAATACTAATGTAATAAATAAAATAAATCTATTTGCTGACTTGCATAGGGCTCACAGAGGAACATGCAACCTGGGGGTTGATTAGCACTTTAAAGATCTTCCCCACACCTTTTCATTTCTAATGTATTCTATTCTTGTTTTACCTGCCTTTTATGGAAATATAGTATTTTTATATGGTTTTTCTGTTTTTAAGTGTACATCACCCCAAATCACTCTGAGAGTGAGATGGTCTCAAAATTTAATAGATAAATAATGTCCAACATGTGCAATGTTCAGATGGGAGTCTATCTCTTATGGCTGCAAGCAAGGAGACTAAAGTTATTTGGAACAGCTGTTGGGCTAACTTTGTTCTGTTCAAAATTGTACTTTGAATACAAATACACTGCATCAGTCTAAAGAACAAGAATGGCTGGCATTAGGAGCAGGAATGAAAGCTACATTTAAAAAGAGAGAGAGGATCATGCTGATTTGCCCATAAAATACTCAGCAGGTTCACCAATAGAGACTGATGTAGCAATGACCATGAAATCCCAGTGGAACTGATTAAATTGGATGTTTGCACAGTAGTTCAATGTTCAATAGTTTGCTATGGCAGTTTTATTTCAACTCTCCAGGAAGTTGTACAAATATAGGAAATCATTTTCAGACTCCAACATGACCATTTTTATATATAGGCATATATAATAAACACACACATTCATTTCTACCTGTAGTAACAGGTGCATCAAGGCATAAGTCACCAGTGATACCAGCTTTCTGATAGATTAATGAGTTTTGAACATTAGAAAAGGCAGGTCCTGATGGCATCAATGAACCAAGGCATCAACCTGCAGTTATAGTAATGACTTGGAGTCAAATTCTAGCAGTGAGGCTGACAAATGCTTAATGGTGTGTGTGTGTGTGTGTGTGTGTGTTCTTCCTTTCTTCTGGTTAGTCAGCAAAGAGGAAGACTGGTTGTTGGCTGGTTGGCTGAGTTGTTTTATGTGGCCATCTACTGTAGTTCCATAAGAGCAAATTTGGGTGACCTATTGTTTGAAGAGACAAAACAACAAGGAATGAAAAATAAAATAAAACAAAATATCTTCAGAATATTAAAAAGAACCAGAATTAATGAAAGAAAACAGAATAAAAACAGAAGTAACAGAAACCAACTAAATCATATTTATTCCAGGATCTTATATCCTGTGGATTTGTTCCATGCTTGGGAAGAAGTTGTGTCTTTGGGGCCTTGAGGAACGCCTGAAGGGCTGAGGAAAGTCTCAAGATTTTTATTATACAAAATGGTGCAAAAGCATTCACAAAATCCTGGATGCAAATTAGAACAGGTTTTAGAAGTTCAACATATGCCACTAATAAGGGTTTTTTTTTTTGGTAATATCAAGGAAACATCAAATCTAGAGAAGCACTGATCTTTTAAAGAATGGTTTCACTACAGTGCAATTTCAATTATGGCAGGAGGATCCTTCTTCATTCAGAGTGGTATTTTTCCTCCATGTGGTTAACTCTATTAAGGGTAACCCAGACAAAACCAGAAGTGGTTTAGGTATTCATAACCTTAGTCTTGCTTTTCCAAATCCCTCCAGAACCTGAAGTCAAAACTCATACTCAAAGATATCTTGAAAAAGTGCAACATAAATTCATACTTATAGACACAGATGCATACAAATGTACACCCAAGAAATCACTGTAATAAATTAACATCTATTGGGTTGTTCAACACGGATGTTTAGCATGTATAAAGTATTTCTCTTAAATTAGATTTTTCTAAGTAAAGTTGAAAACAGAACAATGATAATTAAATTACAAATATAATACTTCTGGTTCTCATTAAACAAACAAAATATAGAAAAAATCCAAACAAGAAAAAAACAAATGTTACTGATGTTTATAAAAATCAACAGGGCAAAGAGCCATCAGATTTGGCGGGAATATGCTGTTCCAAAAAAAGACAAGCTGGAGTTGAGAAAATAATCTTTAAGAGGGATGGTCCAGGGAAAACTCAATCTGCCAGATCTGCTTGGATTGGCAGAAACTACTGGGAGAATATGTCCCATGGAGATCTTGATTTTAAATCATAAACTGGTTCAGAATAGGAATACTACCACCTTGAATTCCAACAAAATATCCTGTTCATCAAATTCAAACTCTTTCCACATAAATGTCAGACTGCATAGTCTCCATCATTACAATAGAATGAGCCCAGTTAGCATCAAATTCAAAGCAGATCTGGACTATTCTATCCTCCAGATGACAAAAAAAAATTCACAGAAGTGTGAGAAATGTTCTTCAAGCCCATTCTTCCTTAGCAGGATCCAGGTAATTTTGAACATAGTCAACAAATATCAGACTGCAGAGGCAACACAAGTGGAGATATATTGAAGTTTTCATGACCACAGTGTGATCTTAAAACTGAGTTCTTACTAGAAGACCTATGAGTCTGTCTGGGAGCTCATACCACAATATGATAAAGAAAAACAGACAGATGCAGATTTTTTTCCTCAGACCCTCCCCTTGTCCTCAAGATTCATATCAATTTCTAGGATAGATTTCTGATTGATGAGGTATAAGGAAGGATTAATTCTTCTTCATCTTGGTAAACACAACTAAATAATCCTATCCAATAGTTTAGTTAGCTTCAAACTTTTAAAAAGTGTCATTGGAAGGTCTAATTCCTTTAAGGTGTGAATCAACCCTAAGAAATATACTGTACATCTGACCTGAATTTTCTAGTGCTTGTTCTTATTTGTTCTGATCTGTGACTGACAACATGTTTGTCTTAGTTATTAAAGTATCTACTACAACATATCTGTTGGTCCTTAAGGAGCTACCCGATTCCCATAGTTTGATTCAGATCTGCTCCTTTACAAATTTAAGGACCTTAATTCCTAAAAGAGATTCAGAGCCAACTCCTTCCCTGCAGAAAAAAATAACTTCTCAGCAATTCCCTTTTTCCTCAGCACTACACCATTAAATCTTTGAGCTTCTCCAAGTCTCCAAAGTAACTTTTGTTGTATAAAGATAACTGGGAAAGCAGGAATCAAGAGAAACTTGTTTCCTCCAGCAGAGTCGCCCCATGATAGAATTCAGTTCGTGTTATTTCTGGATCCAAATCTTTATTGGTTTTCTAATGAACATGCATTTTATAAGTTAAGTTAGTTTTAGCACTAACAATAAAGAACTACCTTTAAAATCTGGACCAAACAAGAGGTAAAAGTTGTTCTCTAATTATACAATCAAAACTATTCCTCCGTTCTTAAGAAGAGTCAATAATTATATAAGGGTATAAAATAAATAAGTCACTTAAGAAATAAAATTAAACCTGAAAACCTCAAATGATTATTTATTCAAGCAGGTATTATCTTCCAAGGCTGGCAGATAACTCAGATTCAACGCCAAAGAATATTACCAAAGGTGGGTAATATCACCCTGTAGTGTAAACATAGCAAATGCATGTATTTGAATGAAAAGACCATCAGCCAAGGAGGTTTCATTAAAATAAAATGCCATCCCCATGACATAGTCATAAAAACAGCAAATGGCTGCTAAGCGTCCAGTAATCTAGTGTGTCACATATGGCAGAACAGATATCTCGTTAGACTCATAAAATGAATTAAAATCAAACAATTGGGTTTTTTTTTTCAAATGAGTCTCTATATAGAGAATGGGTGGGTGGATTTAATTGTTTTTCATCAACAAATTCAAGTGACCAAACTTTCATGCAAGCAAAAAAAAAAATCTCTTTATACAAACAAATAAGTGTATGATTTCTGGTTTGTTTGACGGAATTAAAATTGCATTAAAATAGGAGTATATTCTAAGACAAATTACCCCTATTACCACTAACCGCTTAGAGAGAGCTGTAAAGCACTGATAAGCGGTATATAAATCTAATGCTATTGCTATTATAAATTTGGGGGTACCTTCAGAAAAAAACTTCATTGGTTACAAACAGTAACCTTACTCAGTTTAACAATAAAGTTAGATCCTGGGAAAGAAAACTACCCTAAAAACACTGGGAAACAGCCACACTTTTGTACTATGTAAGTCAAAATGCATGTGAAATGTTAAGGCTTGGCAGTAAATCTTAGATCTTCAGACACTTAACCTGTTATTAAGCACTAGGCTTGACTTGACAGAAGATTTTCAGCCACAGCTGAGCCAAATTAGAATGATTGGCCCTCTATAATGTAAAAAATAAAGGCTTTTATCAGTAGCACTCATAGGCATCTCCTTCTTTCATCTGAATTACAAAAAACAGCATTGTGGTATTACACTGCAAACTCTCCCTCTTTGGGACATGCCTGGGGCATTGCAATGCTTTCAGAAAAAGGAGCAGGGCTTGTGTCACAACACTGCAATGCAGCTTTCACTTTTCCTCCTTTTGCCTCCTCTCCCTAGAGTGTATTAGCTGCTGGCTAACACAATGGTTTGTGCTTCACAATTTAAATCCCATGTTTTTTTCTTTGTAGTTCTGGGAGACAACTAAACTGCAGTTACATAACTGTTCTCTCTAGGCTGGGAACTCTTGATTTCTGCATTATTAACTGATGTTTTCAGACTTGAATGACCACAAATCTATTCTGTATTATTTTAGCAGTGTAACAACAGCTGCATTGTAGCAACAGTTGAGTGTTGCTCAGTAATTCTAGAAGTCCAAATTCACATAATAGATTAGGAACCTTCACTAGGGTTTGTTTCCACATCAACTTTGGGAATGGGAATAACTCTAGTGTAGAGAGGTATCAGGCAAATTACCAGCCTTGGAGCAGAGTGAAGCATGTATGAGGCTGAATGTCATGAATGGCAGCCAATGGTCAGATTATTTCACTTTTTTTTTCTATTTAACACCAGAAAGGAGAAGATGCATTTGGGAAGTTGTATGAATGATACAAAAATGGCCTAGATGGTTAGGATACTCTGCACTTTTCTTGGGATGAGATGATTGTTTCCCATTTGAACATTGTATTAGGCAGCAAACTGGACCAGCCCTGCAAGTGTTTATGTACATTCCTATCTGGCTTAGATCTTCTAATGTTTCTATGCAACTCAGCAAACTAAAACCAAATATGCCTGTAAAGATTAGATTCCCATCTTCAAGGATTATTCTATAATACTTTAATTATCATTAACCATAAATTAAAATGATTGCCATCTCCCCAACTTTTCAATTAGCCTAAGTGGGAGATTAATGCATCTAATCAATGCTTGAAGCAGTTTTAATGTAAATCTAACAAAAAAAGAATAGTCATACCATCGTGAAGATGCTTTTTACATTCTTCAAGGTATGTTTAAATGGACTAGATTATTTCTGGAAGAATGCAAAAAGCATAAATTTATTCAGTTGTCAAATATAAACAGCTATCTAATTGTTATCTTGGTTTGTTTGGATGGGGTTCTTTGATGGAGTTTAGTGTTATTGTTGTTATTTTGGGACCCTCAAGTGAATCTTGACTCCTGGCAATTTCATCCATGCAGTTTTCTTTTTGGAAATAGTTTGCCATTACAATTTTCCTAAGATTGAGACTGAATGACTGGCTCAAGGTCATCCTGTTGGCTTTGTGCCTTAAGCAGGACTGGAATTCAGACTCCTGAAACACAGTTACCAAGCTAGCTCTCTGTCGGGCTTGCTCCCTGCACCGCAGTGCCGTCGCCCGCCATTCACCTGGGTGCCCACCAGCCGTTTCCGGGCATGATTGACTGGGGCATTGTTGGGTGGCTATGCCCCGACCGCTGTGCTTGGCAGGGACTCTGCTACGCTACGCCCAGCTGACCACTCGTTCTTCCGGGGCCGCTGCTCTGCTACATGGTTGCCTTGCCGATTGGGGACGCTTTGCGAGGGTTGGGGCTGCATCGGGAATCTTCACGTTTGTTCAAGATGGGTGGGGAAGCTCTGGGAATCTTCACGGTTGTTCACAGGGGGTGGGGTTTTGTCAAGGGGTTACTTAATTGGTGTTGGAATG